>JAVTVY010033798.1:0-14243 GCA_036873755.1 Hanleya hanleyi | reverse complement strand
ACTTAAAAAGTCAAGGTAATAACTGCTCCCACACGTGCAGGAAAAGGTCATGTAATCGAAGGGAAGGGTCTTGATCCCAGCATTAGCCAGGTCAGTTTTTGCATCTCTCAAGAAATTACTTTTATATACATTAAAATAAGTCATTCGTTTTCGAGGAGTGTGATCACACCACACTCCTAATCACACTCCTAAAATTGATCTAGGCGAGTGGAAACAGCACTCCTTGAAACAGTTTCTCTGCATATTAAAAGCATTCAGGAGTGTGATTTACACTCCTAAGTATCATATTTGGAGAGTGATTTACAGCACAAGATTTTACAGCACTCGTGCTGTTTTCAAAAACGAAAGACTGAAATAAACCGTGAAAAGCGTACGAGAACTAATCCCAAGCCCATAGTTGCATCAAGTAATTTTTTACATACAGTTGCATCAGCTCTACCCCCTACACAAGGGTTGTATTATAAAATAACCATATGTTCTACTTGTTACTGTTGTTGTTGTTTATCTGTAGTACATGTACATCCAGTCTTAACTTGATGGGTATATTTCACTGGTTCTACAAGACAAAATCATGTGGTGCTATATACAAAATGCTGTTTTTTTCTCTTATACTTACCCTCTATGCCTTGTTTTTCGTCAAACTTCACGGAAATTCAAATACATGTTGATTCTCGCAACCCAGCTCTATGGGAATCCATGAAAATTCATTGCTATCATTTTTATGATTCCCGCAAATTAATTTGCGGGAGTGCTGACGGGAATCGGATTCCCATGAAAATACAAGCCCTGCCCGACCACTGAACATATCTGTTACGAAGCTCCCTCTAATAACTAATCTATTATTCCCAGCTTAGGAAGATTATATTCAGCAGAGATTCAGAGATACGCAGTGGAAGATGGAAAATATGAACGGGAGCTCTCGCAACAATAGAATACCAAAATATGCTGGATCTTGTGACAAGACGAGATTCTGATACGGTTTAATATAGTATATGGTTTATTATATATAACAGAAATATAAAGTTACTTACAGATGACTGGCTCAGAGGTCATACCCAAAACATGTCATGTCAATCCGGGTTTCGAGGCCGAACTATGAAGGTATATACGTGTGATCAATCCGGTTTTCGAGGCCGAACTATAGAAAGTTGGATTGAAACTCGCGGTTCAAGAGTGTAACTTAGTGAATGATTTTGATTGGATAATACTTGATTGACAGATAGATGTGTTCCTCCTGGGCGTGACAAATAGCATATCACCTATAAGCATGAGTACAAGAACAGCGGGCATGATTGCACGCATGATTGATTACAGTTTCATATCTTACATATTATGGTGACCAATTATGTTAATAACTGTAAAATAAAGAATTAGAGTATATCAAATATAACCCTTGTTACATATCTGTCTTTCCCTCCCCGCATACCTAAAGTCTTTATTATTTAAAGGTTGGGGAAAACACCTTGACATGCTTGAAGCCAATACCTCGTTGGGGTGTAGGGCTATGTCAACTTCAGTTTTTATATATTTATCAGAAAGGGACATCCACACGTATCCCAGAGTGCAATTGGATCTTTCAATAGCATCTACATGTATGGCTTCATTGTTCCATGATTTTCACAGCAACTTATTGCTTTGTTTTATGCGACTAATCATTCAAATTAGTCACTTCAAAATTTCAAAAATGAAACCTAGCTTCAAATGACATCTTCGGTGAAATATATTTTCTGAATGAAAATGGCATCGCATGTGGTGGCATATTTCCATGTAAAAGTCATACACAAATTGCAGTATTTGAGAGGCTAGGCCTAGTTAATAAATCAAATTAAACTGCCAGACACATAATCTAAACTGCTAGCAAGACACATAATCTAAACTGCTAGCATGTGCACATAAAAACTGACCTCTGCTCTGGGTATTATGACCCTGCCATGTGTGTGCATGCTAGGAGATTGTGCATTGCATCAGACAATTTAATGTATTCATCAATCAATGCATCTACATTCATGTAACTTGGATATGACTTTGAGATCGAAGTATGCGATCACATGCTATTTTCATTTACAGAATAAATTTCACCGAATATGTCATGCGAAGCCATGTTTCATTTTGTAAATATTAGAGTGGCTAATTTGAATGATTATGTAGTCGCATAAAACGAAGCAATAAGTTGCTGAAAATCATTTAACATTCCGACAATGAAGCCATAGATGCTGTTGAAAGATCCATGCAGTCCGGGGTATGTGGGGATGTTCGCATTTTCCATAAATATATAAAAACTGAAGCTGACATAGCCCTACATCCATCGAGGTATATGCCTATAACTTGATCGAGGTGTTATATCCCTATCAAGGTATAATACCTCGATCAAGGTATTATTCCCAACCTGTTTGATTCGGCATGCAGGTCTGTGGAAGGATCGCATTCTTGTTGTTCTTGCAACTTCTTCGGTTGAAATACGCATGCGCTAAGGGAGTGTTATGATCTGCCACACTTTTCAACCTCCCGATCTCACAGGACAACCCTGCCTTCAGGCAATTGGAATTTTTTCATGTACTCGGTCACGGTGGAATTAAGTATTGCTTCGTTGATTTCCATTAGACAGTCCTATCCAGTCAATTGTCAATTAATATTTATGCAAATTATATATTCATTTTCAGATTGATCAAGAATTTGCGATGCTATAGGACACGGGATCGAAACTTTTAACAAAGCCGATATGTGCCAAACATATTGATGATCGCAAAGATGTCACAAGAGTGAAGAGAGCGGTGGGCTCTGTGAGGAACTGCAGACTTGCAGGTAATATTTGCAAATCTAGATAATAATCCCTCAAGTAAATGGATCCAGACTTCTGCGAGTAACACTAACAGTTTGATTGGAATAACAATTTTTAGCCTGTAGTGTTGTTAGGTTGTCCTAACATGCAACATGTTTTAATATTTGGCAGGTTCCTATTTCCAACCTTGCATATCGGATACTGCCTTGACTACACTCGTCCACTATGACTGTCACCATATGAGTGAAACAAACTTGAGTGTGACATTATGCCAAATCCTGGCATGCCTGGGGTATATCCCCACCCCACCCCCGGAACTGAGCTTCACCCTGGCTGTATCTCCAAACCATATGCTGATATTCTCAGATAGCATATCTGATACTGCATTGATTGCACTCGTCCACTACACCCTGGGGGTATATCCACCTCTCCCGCCACCCCCGGAACAGAGCTCCACCCTGTATCTCGAAACTAAGCCTCGCCCGATCCCATATGCTGATATTTTCAGATAGCATATGCCGCTGATAATTAATGTTCCGTTTCCTGTAACCAGCCCTCATCTATATTTTGAGGGCAAATAATTGAAATCCATGAGGGATTTACATTTTCATGAGTAAAACTTGCTAATTTTTTTCATATATTTACACAATTGGTTTGCAAGTTAATAATTAATAATTATTGCGCTCAGCATGTATATTTTTACCAGCAAGGTTACGAGAAACAAACAATTAATTAACAGTGGCCATATGATATCTGATACTGCATTATTGCCCTTCCACTACACCCTGACTGGGTCCAAAAATTTGTAGACTGGGAACTTTTTCCGCTGATTCTCGGACAGATCATCATTTTATTTTCGAATGTCAGAGTTGTCTCCCCTTTCTCCACTCTTAGGTGAACAAACGTAAAATGCTCGCCAAGCAAGTATTTTGCTCTCCGGCAGTCGGCGATGTGAACATGTATCACAGGAGTCGCGAAGCACATTTGAAAGTGGAGGGGCTGAACTCGGCCTTGTTAAATGTTGGACTGGTGCTATCTAAGATAGGACTTATTGATCTATAACAAGTGTGTGTGTGGCGGGGGGCGGGGGGGGGGGGGGCGCTCCGCGGCCCCTGTATCACACATTGTGAAGGCAAATATTCCATGACCCAATCCATAGAGGAATGCAGTTTTCGCCTGTATTCTAGGATTGACCCGAGTATATGGTGGGGGTTTCCCTTGTTCAAGGATGTCGATGTCGAGGATTCGTTATCTTCTCAGAAATCATTTTGACAATCGATGCGAACAGTAGTTTTCTCCTGCCATTTTCATAAGAACTTCGTATCTGGACCAAATCACTTTAACTCTTCCATCCACCGCGAAAGGAAAACCTGACCTTCAAATAAATATGTGTATTTTACCAACCTACCTAATTTTCTGGGGTAGGGTTGTGCGACTAAGATTCTAGATTCTTTAGAAATTTGTTACACACTGTCATCACCATGTGAAGATGCTGAAGTGCATATATCTTGAGTTAGATTGAACTTCAGTTACTATTAGACTGGTTGATTGCAGATGTTGAAATAGAATCATCTTACTCTTTTTCAGGTTGGAACCAATGCAGTTCACTACCTAGAGGCAGGAGGTCACAGGCATATGTCCTTTGCCTGGGAACGAGTAATGGAGTATCCTAATATTTCATCATCGTCGACAGCGTTGCGATACCTTGCAGGAACGACATAACTTTTGCAGTTGATAGGCTTTTCAAGCTGCATAATAAATTCAATCTGGAATATGCTGATCAACTAACCTCATTCTTTTTACTCCTTGAGACTATTTAATTTTATGGCATCTCTGAAAAAGAGAGACTCCCAATCAGATTTAGAGAGATGATCACCAAAATCTGCGTTGTCTCATGTCAAAGCTCTTGTGTTCGGTGAATTCTGATTGTGTCAGTTTTTGTCTGGATCACCATCACTCTGTGACTCATTTGGACTGAAAATATTCCACTCATACATTCACTTACTAGCAGTTGTTTTTACCAACATATTTCAAGAATGAGAAGGCTTCTAAAGGCTTTCTTGGGGTGTTGTCCTCATATCAACAGGGGATACGTCAGTCTGTTTTCGCAATACCACCATATCTCCAGAATGATTATGCCTAGTTCACACATGCATGTGATCGGATGAAAGAAATCTTATCAGAAATCTGTGTGATCGATCGATTTCTGGGTTCAATCCTGAGTAACTTTGTATCGCATATATGCAAGTGGACAAGAAGTCCAAAATCAGTGACATGGACATTTAACCCATTCTGGATCAGAACTGGCCCATTTGTCACCCATTATTGTTTTACCACCATATCACAGGAATAATAAGCAATGATGAAATGCATTCTGGTCATGGGTTACATTAAATGTTTGTTTGTTCCTCATGGCCTTGCTTGTAAAAAGAGACATACTGAGTGTGACAATTATTAATTATGGATCCTCCAAACCAAATGCTTGTAAATATGAAGAAAAGGAGATCTTTTGAAAATTTTAAGTCCCATATGAATTCTAATTATTTGCCCTTACATAGAGATGTGAGAGGGTCATGAGGTAACAGTGACCTTAATGAATTTTATTGTGAAAATATATTCATGAACTCTTCCCATATTGTTACATTAAAAAAGCAGTAAAGCATACTCTTGCATTATTTTTTATTCTTGTTTGTCATACAAATGGAGGGATGCTTATTTCAAAATGTAACTTTGGTACTTCTGCAAGTTTGTCATATCTAACATAAACTTTATAAAATTTATACCCTGCTTGCTTAACAGGTCGTATGATACATTGTCACAAATCTGTTTAGTTCTTTGCATTACTACAATTATGTCCTGCAGTTGTCAAGGGGTCAGACTTCAATCTCACTCCTGTTTTTATTCGTCTGTGACTGAATGCAAGTGAACTTTATTTTGTTCTGTTCTTTGTCATTATCTTGAATATGACCTACACTTACACAAGTGCCACAGTTACACTTCCACAGCAATTTGTCTGTGGGGGAGTTGAAAACCGATCATAGAAGGATTACTGTGTTGCTGTTGCAAATTTTAACAGGCAATTTTTTTTTTTTTTGTGAAATGCTTTAAAAGTAGATGGTACGATAAGGCAGCATACGTATACATGGTGCAGTTGAAATCAAGAAATTAAAATGTCCTAAAAATAATTGTTTTAATCTAATGACGAAAAAATATAATACAATATGTGAAAGTTCTAGCTTGATTGCATTAAGATTATAGTTCTCACATGAAATTAAAATCCACAGCATGTGCTATTTTGTGAAAAAGGGTCTAAGGGTCATTTAACCTGGTACCTCCTCGTGTCTAAATGTGTGTTAGAATGACTCGATTTAGACCCTTTCTCACAAATGATGCGATTTTAATTTCATGTAATAATTACGGTCATAACACAATTGAGCTAGAACTTTCACATACTGTGTACATATTTTTTTTACATTAGAACACAATTATTTTTCAGAACATTTTATTCTGGGTGGGGAGGGGGTCCAACTGCACCATGTGTATAGGCCAAAATGCTGCCTTATCATGCCATTTCCTTTTTGAATACCAACGCTTACAAAGCGTTGAATCCCAACACTTGCAAAGCGTTGGAAGTCAACATTTACCAAATGTTAAATATGGACACAAATCCAGCTCTTGCAAGTGTTAGAATTCAACATTTATAAAGGTTAGAAACGAGATACAACATTATTAAAGTGTTAAATATTGACACAAATCCAACACTTGCAAGTGTTAGAATTCAACATTTATAAAGGTTAAAAACGAGATCATAACACTGTTAAAATGTTGAAATCTAACACTTTACAAAGTGTTGAAACCAGCAACACTTTCGAAAGTGTTAAATTAACATTTACAAATGTTTTCCCTCCTCCACACTTATCAAAGTGTTATATACAACATTATAAATGTTGTATACAACACTTTAGTTTTAAGAGTGTATTTATTAATGAATAATTAATAAAGCCCAAATCTAAAAAGGTCCTTTTCGTTCTTCGTCTAAATAACAGTGTTAACAACTTGACTTTAATTTCATTTGCTTCAACTATACCACAACTAACCCAGTGTTTGGAATGAGGTATGGCGGATTTTGTTAAATTTGGGCTGACAATGAACGGAAATTATTCATTAATTAATCTGAGTTGTGTCGTAGAACGGCCGAATATTAAAAAAAAAAAATAAATACTGGATTGAGGTCGCGCGACCCTGCGATTGCTCCCTCTTTGCGCCTCTTGTATTGGGGAGAACTGTGACCCGAGCCAGCGAATCTGTCAGAAAATATCCATCGTGTGGCTGAAGGGTCATATAGGAATCTCGGACTAATCATGTACCGGTACATGCAACATAGGCTACCGGTTGATGTGGTAAATAATAGGAGATAGATCATTAAATTTGACCTGTAAATTTGAAGGACACCAAAACCTCATTTACTCAGCGACATGTACCTCAGCGCGAGTGATTAGTAGGCAAGCAGTAGCGAAATTGTGTGTTTGTGGAGCACACTGTAAACCTAATTCTGAAACCTCCTCTCGCCACAACAATTCGTCCGGCATCGCGGTAAATACAAAAATCACGACCTGATTAAGTGCTGACATGGACTGAAGCCTCCTTCCAATCCGATAAAAATCAGATCTAAAAAAAAAAGGAAAGAAAAAAAAACAGCAGACACAGTGGGCATTTGCATGGCTTTTCATCAGTACGACTCCTTCCATGTTGCTTCATAGTCAGGCAGATATATGAAATGATTGTGCACTTTGTGATAAGAGCATGGAATTTGGCAGGATGATAAACAGTAGGCCTATGATTCAATTTTGGAGAGGAAGTCCGGCCTGAAAATCATTATTTAACCGCCATCTTGGTTTTCAAAATGGCCGCCATCAGAAGCCAGGTGCTATCATACCTCCAGAAGCCAAAAGGTCGCACTTCTGAGACACATGGGAGATCAATCTAAACGGTTATACCCACATGTGGCACTCTAAGATGTTGGCCAACAAAGTTTTGTTGCATCAGAACTGATGGATTTCGGGATGGCGGCCGTTTTCTTTTCAAAATCGCTGCCAAGAATCGTTTATTTTCATTGTTATGTAACTTACGTGAAGAGATACACAAACTTCTACTTCTGGGTGGCCGAACATGGTTTTTGTTGTCTTTTGACACTGGTTTCTTGTGGACACGAGTAGTAGTATAAGGAGATTTCATGGCTTATTTGTCTCAGTGCGCATGCGCGAGAACAAGAAATGGGGCAGTATTGGGGCGGTGTGCGCAGGAGTATTCTGCTCAGGTATGACGTTACTTCCGGTCTGGGTGAATGGGGCGTGACCCAACCTCCCCACAGCGCATGCTCCATTTTCGCAGGCTTCATTACCATCCCTGCCACCAATAGCGGAAATTGACCTTTAATACGTTGCTATGACGTCTAGGGGAAACCAACCAACGCACGGTTCAGTTTGAATCCGGCCCAACAACTCCTTTAGTGTTGCACATGAGCGAACTACCTTTCATATGCTCTGTCCCGATAAACAAGGAAAATGATCTCCAGATAATTCTTTTTAACGCTAGGTCCACAGAGGTATTATGCAGACTTGAATAGTAATCGAAATGTTAGGTAAACATCTATTTTACTATATATGATATCACTTCCAGCGATGCGCGCGAAGGCCCCGAATCCGGTCCAAAAATCTGACTGGTGGCTGGGGTGTTATTAGACCCCCAGCGAGGTGGTTGGGCGTGACCTTGGGGGCATGGATTCCTCCGCGGTGATGCGGACCGAAAGTAGTCCCAAAACCGTGGGTTTTCGTGAGAATGTTCGGCAATCTGTAGGGACCGCTAGTGTACCGATTGGGTCGAGTGAGGTATCAAAGTGAAGCATTGGTGAAGGGGCATCAGATGGGCTGGGTGTGGGGTTGAAATATCGCAGGCGCGGTGGACAAAGGGTATGGAAATACACGTTTTGGGGTCTAGGTGGGCCACTAGTGGCCCTATGGAGTCATATGAGATATCAATGTGAAGCATTCGTGAGGGAGCATTCACCTGGACTAGTGTTTCGCCCGTTTTCCACATTCTGCGCATGCGCAGACAAGAAATTGTGGGAAAAGGGTATGGAAATAGACGTGTTGGGTCTAGGTGGGCCACTAATGGTCCGATGGAGTCGAGTGAGGTATCCATATGAAGCATTCGTGAAGGAGCTTCCGCCTGGATTAGTGTGTCATTCGTTTTCAACGTTCTGCGCATGCGCAGACAGGAAATTGTGGGAAAATGGTATGGAAATAGACGTGTTGGGATCTAGGGGAGCTCCTAATGGGCCGATGGTGTCGAATGAGGTCTGATTTTGAAGCTCTCGTGAGGAAGCATGCGCCTGGACTATTATGTCGTTGGTGTTCAACATTCTGGGCATGCGCAGACAGGGAATTATGGGAAAAGGTTATGGAAATAGACGTTTTGGAGTTTCTCTTCAGTATGAGTTTTCATATGTATCGTGAGGTAACATCGTCGGGCACATGTGTATTCACACATTGAAAACCTGAATATTTTCTCCCAGTGTGATTTCTCGTGTGACGATTCAGTGAACTTCGGCGACTACATATGAATGCACATAGTGAACACTTGTATCGTTTCTCTCCAGTGTATGTTCTTCTGTGGTCGGTCAGATGTATCTGGCAAGCACATCTGTATTCACACATTGAACACTTGTAGGTTTCTCTCAGGTGTGTGTTTTCAGGTGTTTAATCAGTGACGACTGATGGGCACATCGATATTCACATACTGAGCATTTGTATGGTTTCTCTCCAGTGTGTGTTCTCCGGTGTTTAGTCAGTGACGATTGATGAGCACATCAATATTCACATATTGAGCATTTGTATGGTTTCTCTCCAGTGTGTGTTCTCAGGTGTTGAGTCAGCGACAACTGTTGGGCACATCGATATTCACATATTGAGCATTTGTATGGTTTCTCTCCAGTGTGTGTTCTCAGATGTTTAGTCAGTGACGACTGTTGGGCACATCGATATTCACATATTGAGCATTTGTATGGTTTCTCTCCAGTGTGTGTTCTCAGGTGGCTAGTCAGCGACGACTGTTCTGCACATCTGTAGTCACACAAGGAGCATTTGTAAGGTTTCTCTCCAGTGTGTGTTCTCAGGTGTTGAGCTAGCGACAACTGTTCTGCACATCTGTAGTCACACAAGGAGCATTTGTAAGGTTTCTCTCCAGTGTGTGTTCTCATGTACCGCCTTAGATTTCCTTTTTTTGCACATGCGTACTTACACATTCGACACCTGTACGGTTTCTCTCCAGTGTGACTTATCATGTGCAGCTTTAGATTATACTTTCGCGCGCATGCTCTCCAGTGTGAATCATCATGTGGTCTGTTAGTTTGCTCTTTTTGTCAAATGTGTGCCCACATAATGAACATTCGAAGCGTTTCTTTCCTGTGTGAGTTCTTATGTGTGCAGCCAGAAGTATCTGTGATGTACAACTGTACTCACAAACTGAACACTTGAACAGTTTCTCCGTATTGAGATTCTTCTCGAGATATTCCATGGTATTCTGCTTAGTATCGAGACTGAATGGTTTATGGTTTGCGGCTTAAACACACGATGTTCTTTCCGGTTGATACCTTTATGGCAATTGAAGCACAGATAGATCCAGTGACTCCGGTGACAGACGCTGTTAAGTTCGATTTCTGCACAGTCTCCGTTATAGTTCTACATATTCCATTCAGTTGGATTGACGTCGATCATCAGGTTATCGACATTCTCAAGTTATCTTCGGTTATTACTCTGTAAGAAAACAGATGATACATAATTATTCACGTAATTATTCTCGAAGCATCACTAACGATGTGCTAATATGCCACAAATATCGATCTATTGTTGTCCTAAGCAATAATACACTTCGACAGTACATGTTAATGTTCTGCCACTGCAGTGAGTTTCATTTACAACAACTAATTAATGGTAAGCTGTTTGAATTCAGTCAACCAGGGGTTTAGGGGTGGATTATCTAGGACAGGTTTACTATCCCGATTTCCTTAACCAAATCCTGAAGACGCCCTGGTTCTCCCAGTTTTTTTTCTGGACGGATTTGTGTGTACGAAGGGGTACCAAGACAAAGGAATCATCCACGCGATTACACCACATATTTATCAGCATAACCTTACCAATAACATACTTACCAACTTGTACATAGCGATTCTTATTTACTTGTATCTATATTTCCCTCTGCTCTTTCATTGTTATTTATTATTTATTTTAATATCTAGCGCAGCAAAAGATCTTAAATTAACGAAGAAATGTACCGTGAAATTTAAATAAAACATTAAGTTGATGGGCCGCGAAATCCGTATGGAAAGCGGCCCTTAAACTACAATTTCAATCAGATGTCCTTAACCATCCAGCTCACTGGTTTTTGAGAGAGAGAGAGAGAGAGAGAGAGAGAGAGAGAGAGCCGCCAGGCGAAGATGGGGTGTACTTCCCTTCCCTTCGAGTGGGAATTTTCACCCCTTGATGAATTTTCCCCATATTATTTAAATAGTTTCTTTAATCAGGATTTGAGTAAAAATATCAATGACACTCTGTGACAGAAACGTACTGTAGCGCATCATGTCTGCAGCTTGTATCGAGCGTCGTGATTGGTCAGCCTGTGTCGTACGTGTTCTACCCATATACGCATGTGCGAAGGTTGATTCCACCACGTGGGATTCCGCATCTATGTTTTACGGAGTACCGTGTTGTGTGAATCGACCACTGGTCACCATAATTGCATAGCGATAAATTCGACATTCTGATACCATCCAATTTAATCAGTGTACCAGATTGGTCAGCTGAAAATATTTGCGACCATAAATTTGCATTAACGGTCGCAAATTGTTTCGACGCGCTACACGGTCGCTCTCTGTTGTCTGTTTCATGAACACCCGGCGAACACCTTGGCTTCAAGGCATCCTTGAGTAGTACAACTGCATGGGCGAGCAATTTCTAAAGTAATGTTATTTAATTACTTTGGAAATAAAGTGGAATTAGAATGGGAATAAAGATGTTGTATTTTAGTATTTGCGGACGTTAATGCTGGTTTTACAGCCGCAAATATCCGTTTGACAGACTTTGCCGTCTTCATCCGAGGAAATTAAAGACCAGCGCACCTGTATATTCAGGCACAGCCGAGTTCGGATCCTAAACCTTTGCTATCAACCACAGGCTGCATGGGGACAAGAATATAGCCTGCCATACTGTGTATAGAAAGAGTGCACTCTCTTCCTATACACAGCATGGCGGCATATACTCTCGACCCCAATCAGGCTGTGTTATCCAACGACGGGATACTAGAGCTTTTGGACATCAAATTTTCGTCTCTAATTATTAAATAAGCGGAATATTTGAATTCAGTGTCAGGCATCAGAAAACACCCGTACACCGGAAATTTCTCGGATTTCGGGACACCGGTGTCAATCTATGCAGAAAATGGTGTTAAAAAACTGGTGAGCTGGGCTTAGTGCTTTTAATGTTCGCATTCTTAAATAGAGCATGTGTCCAAATGAGATCCATACCCTTACTGCCTTAGCGATTGAAAGTCTGTTACCGAATTGACTAACTTCCGGTTTCGTGGTGGGTTCCATGCATCTTGAATTCTGTGATGTGATGCATGACGGGCGGTACGATTTTCTCTGTAAATCTGGAAATCATACGCACACGTGGTTTCTTTATGAATCAATCAGTCCAGTAAACAAATATAAACAATAACTCCAAATAAAACCTCCAAGTATTCATTGTGAAACCCCTATCAGCGATAAAGTTTAGACTCGTACCTTCCCCTTGCTCGCACGGAAATCAGATATCCGGATCTCCGTGCAACCTCGTCACCAGGGCTTTACGCTGTAAAATGGCCGCTCCATAGTAGGGAGGACAGGACCAGATGGCTCTGGTTTCGAGATTGATCTCCGTGCGAGTCAATGGCAAGGTACGAGTCTACGATAAAGTTCATACCTCGGCTGCATTTGTACGGTCAATGTTCGAGTCAAGAAAGTCGTGTCGTCTGCTACAAAGAATATTCATAACACCAACGTCATACGCTTCGGACTGTCAACACACCAGCGTTCATCAAGTGCAACGTTTCCAATATTTCGGCTCAAAAAAGTGTTGATTTCAGCAGAGGTTTGTTTAAATTTGCTGCACACATAAGTCTTGACATTATCTTACTACTGTCGTTACTTTCATAACCTAGGAATAGCTATTTAGTTCGACTGCCTCATAGACCTTTTCACCACGGATTCGGTAAATTTCGCGTGCATTCGGAGAAGCAAGTCACATGGCGCAAAAAACATGTGATCATTGGTTGGTTGGTGATCATCAACAACCATTCGTTTGCTGGTGGGTTGACAAGTCGGCTCACCTCATCGTTTTCTGTGCGCAGATTTGTCTCTGCCATAACAGAGGTATGTAGCAAATAATTACAACGAATGATCTTTGAATTGAAAAACATTTTCTTTTGTAATAACGCGTCTGTGTTCCAAGCTGCTATAAGTCTGCAACCGTCAGTGTATTTTTTGTTTTAATTTATGATCTTTTATCAGTAATGCTCTTTTATCAACAATAATTTCAAGAAATAGTGTCATTTCCGGTTGTCATCTCCAGGCAGAGGTCGCAGCACAGACAAGATTTGGCGCGAGATACAAAATGGCGACAGCGTCATTGACGAACGCCTTGACAGCACCATTTATTGATTTGAAAGAGGCCTTATTCCACAATCACTTCAGCATGTCAACATTACAAGTATTATTTCGGGGTTTTTTCTCGAGTCAGGCCATGACTACAAGTCTGGAGGTGAAACACGCACACCGTTGGCTGCAAGATTCTCTTTTTGCATTTTTTTTACAGCGCACCAGCAACTGGTTATTTCATTGCTCGAATCCAGCGTGCAATCGGGAGTTGCCGTTGACAGTTTTTCACGTTGTCACGTCTTTCGGCTATTTTCGGTATGAAAAGGTCTATGCTGCAACACTCCTACTGCCTTTCGGTTACTCCAACCGAAAGTGAAACTTACAACTAGGGGAATTAACTCTACATTAAACATTGGATTTCCCCTTACATAAAAATTTTAATTTTATCTTTTTCAATTACTTTTTTCAATCCGGGTATTTTCTTCCTCATTGATATTTTTTATTTATATCATATTATATATTATATATATTTATGTTGATATTCTTCTGCTGACGAGTTATATTCTACTGTTTGTATATCAAATTTTCAGGGAATTTCATTTGAATTTTCTAACTTGATATAATAGGTAAAGCCAGAAGAGAAGGCAGATTTACTGTCTGCGTTCGCTTCTAGGCTTTGCCTATTTCATATTACTAATATCAAACCGGTATTAGCTTGGCCTATAAAGATACGAACTTTCGTAGCATTAAAGATTAAAAGGAATTACGGTAAAT
>JAVTVY010033797.1:0-13608 GCA_036873755.1 Hanleya hanleyi | reverse complement strand
CTCTGATTGTATACCTCCTACTGTCAGATATACCCTCAGATTGTATACCTCCTACTGCCAGATGTACCCTCTGATTGTATACGTCCTACTGTTAGATATACCCTCAGATTGTATACCTCCTACTGCCAGATATACCCTCTGATTGTATACCTCCTACTGCCAGATATACCCTCTGATTGTATACCTCCCACTGTCAGATATACCCTCTGATTGTATACCTCCTACTGCCACATATACCCTCTGATTGTATACCTCCTACTGTCAGATATACCCTCTGATTGTATATTTTCGACTGCCAGATATACCCTCTGATTGTATATCTCTTACTGCCAGGTATACCCTCTGATTGTATATCTTCTACTTTCAGATAAACCCTCTGATTGTATACCTTCTACTGCTAGATATACCCTCTGATTGTATATTTCCTACTGCAAGATATACCCTCTGATTGTATACCTCCTACTGTCAGATATACCCTCTGATTGTACATCTTCTACTGTCAGATACATCACCAGATTGTATACATCCTACCGTCAGATACACCTTCGGCTTGTTTACCTCCTACTGTCCGATACACCCTCTGGTTGTATACCTCCTACTACCAGATATACCCTGTGATTGTATACCTTCTACTGTCAAATACACCCTAGAATTGTATATCTCCTACTGTCAGATATACCCTCGGATCCGTTGCCTCCTACTATCGGAATTACCCTCCGATTATATATCACCTACTGTCAGATATACCCTCTCATTGTATACCTCATACTGTCAGATATATCCTCTGATTGTATATCTTCCACTATCAGATATACCCTCTCTTTGTATACCTCCTACTGTCAGATATATCCTCTGATTGTATATCTCCCACTATCAGATATACCCTCTCATTGTATACCTCCTACTGTCAGATATATCCTCTGATTGTATATCTCCCACTATCAGATATACCCTCTCATTGTATACCTCATACTGTCAGATATATCCTCTGATTGTATATCTCCCACTATCAGATATACCCTCTCATTGTATACCTCCTACTGTCAGATATATCCTCTGATTGTATATCTCCCACTATCAGATATACCCTCTCATTGTATACCTCATACTGTCAGATATATCCTCTGATTGTATATCTCCCACTATCAGATATACCCTCTCATTGTATACCTCCTACTGTCAGATATATCCTCTGATTGTATATCTCCCACTATCAGATATACCCTCTCATTGTATACCTCATACTGTCAGATATATCCTCTGATTGTATATCTCCCACTATCAGATATACCCTCTCATTGTATACCTCCTACTGTCAGATATATCCTCTGATTGTTTATCTCCTACTATCAGTTACACCCTCTAATTGTGTACCTCCTACTGTCAGATATATCCTCTGATTGTGTACCTCCTACTAAGTAGTCAGGTACACCCTCGGATTTTATACCTCCTACTGTCAGATATACCGATACTGTGCTGAATTATAACAGTACTCACTGTTGTATTTCATTACTGGCACAATACTATTTCATCACATATACGTCAGCGTTTTGTAATAATTCACACAGCACTGAAATAGTGCAGTAATGATACAGTACTGAAATATTATAGTACTGGCACATTAATGAAATATTTCAGTATCGGTTCAGTACTGTACACTTATAGTACTGATCAGTACTTAAATATTTCAGTACTGTTGGTACAAATGTACTGAAACAGTACATAATACCTCTACATATTACATGTATGTGCGTTTCTGGGACGATTTTATCATTCATTCTTATCGTTGAGATTTGGAACATATTTATTGGTTAAACAGTTAACTTCTATTTGCGTGTTCATTCCAGTTTTTTTCTAATTATTAACGGAAACATGTACTGTTATTCTCCTGAGATTCTTGAAAAGCTTTCGAATATTGCTGCCATCATTTGCTAATTAGTCCTGTAATACCACCCTTGGGCTATGTTACTCAAGGAGCTAAACTAATCAAGCACTGATGGTTTACTTTCTGTTGTAATGGCCATATGCCTTACTGAATTACCATCAGTGACTTACTGAATTACCTGTCTGGGCACCTTGGTAATCTTAACATTTCAGCTGTCCTTCGTAAATGAGCCCCAGACATGGACAGTGTACGGACTCCACAGAGACTGTGAAATCATGTTAGTGATGTGTATTTATCGTTTGATATAGTCACTCCTGCCTCATCCGTCCTCATCATCTTCTCCTTGGAGATTTTAAGGTGGATATTTTGTCTCGCCACTCCTGATGATTCATCGTTCGCTAAATCTTGTCACTGCGTATGCCCAGCTCTTCTGGCCTTGCCGTTTGATACACTATACTTGCTATGCTTTGATACTGTCGGCCATTTCTGGAATGACTCGGCTGATGAGCTACCCGCAATTTCATCAAATGGTTTGCCTACATAAATATACTTAGAACATGGAAGACCCTTCTTGGCATACCGGTACCCAAGTCAAACACTACACGTGTGCTATGTTTTTTTGGGCGAACATAATACGTTTTCTCACAAGAATACGGTTTGGTGATGTCATAGCTCTATAAATATTCCCAGATCCATATTAGGAGAAGTGTATGACATCTCCAAACTTCAGATTTGATTGACTATACTCGACGGATAACATTTCCCATTTGGAAAGCAATATAACCACCGCTTGCCATATTTGAAGTTCAAAGAAAATCCTCGCCGCACGGTGTTGGCAGGATCATACCTTGATTGGCTATTTGACATCACGTGCTTTCAAGGCTTGAATAATTTACCTCATTCACTAGGTCAAGGTAAATGATGGAACGTTAGTGCAGTATTCAACTTGAAATAAGAACACCCCCGTTCTAGATAATGCAGGTCTGCTTTGTCAGACGAACCATGGCTGAGAAGATATGAGTATTTATTTCAACTTACTTACACATTTTACACCTCATCTTAATTTTACTCACCAAATGGCCCACAGTGAGTATGCTATCATCACTGCCCGTATTCGTGGCTTTGACATTCTATCAGCGCGCCACAGCACTTTTTGAGTCCCCAAGTACAATCTCAACAGAGTCATGCCTTCGTGATAGTTAGATCACGACTCTCACGTAATTGGAAGCCATGCTACTATTTACAGTGAGGCTCCCCACTTCGCTACAAGGAACTTGTTTCCGTCCACTGCCATATTATCAATACTGGAATGGTGTATAGCCACGTTACCAATGTACGCAATTTGATCTCCTTATATGCTCATGAGGATAAAACGTGGTCTTATCAGTGGGATTTTAACAAATATAACACCGACTGTGTTAATTATATGAAGTGATTAGTGATTATAACCAAGAAATGAAAATGATTATGATCTGTTTTGGCGTTTTATAATTAACGTCAGGTGAACGTTTGAACAAGGGAGACAAGTGATTGTGAAGAAATGGTGCACCAGTTTCTCGTGATTTTACACAATATCACTTAGTCCGCGCTTACTATGACCCATCACGCCAGACGACGGATAATTTCTGAGAGATTGTCTGGCTAGGGTCAGAGCTCTCTCTCATACAAAACTGTTCTCTCCCATGAAAAAAATGTCGCGCGACCTCATCCCAGTAAATATTATTCTTAAAAAATATTCGGCCGTTCTACAACACTTAACTCACATATATTTATTAAGGATTAATTTCCCTTCATTGTCAGCCCAAATTAAAAAAAGATCCGTCACATTCTTCACAAGTTTTAGCGCTTTTAACTTCTACCTCATTCCAACCGAAAAATTGGGTCAGTTGTGGTGTCGTTGAAGCAAATGAAAGGAAAGTAAAGTTGTTGATACTGTAATAGACGAAGAACGAAACGGATCTTGTAAAATTTGGGCTGACAATGAAGGGAAATTATTCATTAATAAATGTATGCGAGTTAAGTGTTGTAGAATGGCCGAATATATTTTAAAAATAATTTTTACTGGGATGAGCTAGCGCGACCCTGTGATCGCTCCCGTTTTGCGTTTTTATTTTGTATGGGAGAGAACTCTGACCCTTGCCAGACAATCTCTCAGAAAATATCTGAAAATATACGTCGGGAAGTTTAGTATTATTATATTATATATTATATTAGCATCACTATTACTATTACAGAGAGAATAATTAATCTACAGATTACACGTGGGAATCACATATACGCGTCTAATCACCTCCAAATTTTTGGGGGATGGCTAATACTGACGCATGAGACTCTTCTCGAAGAAGCGAGCCTCGTAGGATGTGAATGTCCTCAAGTGATTATACTCATGATATAAGATTGTATACTTCCTGCTGTAAGATATTTTTATTACCTTCGGATTTCATTACATTGGGATTCTGGATATGGTATTATACCGACAGTCTGAGAAGGTTACACTCGCTGACAATGGTTGTGATCGAAACATAGATTATCGACAAGCGCATCTCGCGTAGATGACTAAGGCGCTCCAAGTCCGCGCTACAAACTAAATATTCGACATAATTATACATATATTGTTCGTTGTGCATCTGCGATAACTAAATGGCTGTTAAATGTTGTAGGTCACACCAACAATGAGTCATGCAGTGGTAACAGACTAATATGGTTTTATTCGTTACTGATTTCATGGTGTTCATTCCAGCGGGCCGATATCTGCCCGCCTCTAAAAGAGAGTGCCGGTTTGCTTGGTGGTACATCATCCATGATCGCCGCGATAACATCATGGATATGAGGACCCTATTAGAGGTGTTTTCCAATAAAACGTTGCTGATTCACCTCAACGTATTTCAAGAAGTTTCAAACAACGGTAAAAGAATCCCATCGTTAATCATCGAATAAATGTTCACTTCGGTACTAGTATACAGCAGCATTTGGTTGAAAAAAATTCTTTCCCATACTTTCCCCTCCCCCTAAATAAACATAATTAACCAAATGAGAAGGGTAACGTCTGGAGGAATGCTACAATGCGCTGTGACGGTATACATGTAAAACTGACATCGGCCATAAATGGAACAATAATCCTGAAAACTTTCGTATATACACCTGTCGCTGTTGCCATAGATACAAACTTCACAAAAATCAATATCACAGGATTGAATATAATATTGTGTAGACGGGATAGGAATGGTGAAATAGAAGACCTGCATTAACCTCCCCGTTGAGGGCACTATAACTATGTCTCGTTATTTTGATCATGGCTCAATTTTAACGGTAGCTTATATATTATTCATTTATCTATCAATTGTCTGTTCGGTTTTAAATAACACTGACCTGCATCGAAATCCCTATGGTAAATAGAGAAAAGAAAAATCGAATTCCGATGCGGCAAATTGAGAAAAGAAAATAGATAAAAACGCGATTTGAATCATTTTGCTGCAGTTTGAAACGGCATAGACAAAGATTAAAGATTATTATTCTATCGAGGACTGCACAAATATCACTGTTAAATTGTTCAAATCATTTCTTAGTTGGATAAATTCAAAATGGATAAATTATTTCGAATAACTCAGCCATAAGTCACAATGGGATTCTGAATAAATATTTCGGTGTTTGACTAAGATATATGGATATAACGTGCCTTGCAAATAAGTTTAGGATTTGAACACGTTTCTGAATGCAAACACGAGTTACAGTTTCGGAACGTGTTTAGGGTTTAAACACATAATACATTAAAAAAAAAAAAAATCGTTCCTGAGTATGTTGACAATGACGTCTTTGGGAATGTGTGTAACGTGATAAGGCTTAAACATGTGTTCAAATTATGCCTGGTACATCATCGTGAACACCATGGTCTACCTTTACACCGACGGCAGCAGAGAAACGGAGAGAGAAGGGCCTGGTAACGGGAAGGGAAGGGCCTGGTAACGGGAAGGGAATGGCCTGGTAACGAGAAGGGAATGGCCTGGTAACGGGGAGAGGAGGGCCTGGTAAATGGATGGCCTGGTAACGTGAAGGGAATGGCCTGATAAGGGGGACAGAAGGGCCTGGTAACGGGGAGAGAAGGGCCTGGTAATGGGGATGGAAGGGCCTGGTAATTACGGGGAGGGAGGCCCTGCATGGCAACGGAGAGGGAAAGCTAACGGGGAGTGAATTGTCCGGTAACGAAGGAGATCTGGCATGGAAAATTGTTTAAATCCTAAACATATAATTTGCCGTGTACATGACCTGCATAACGACTTGTGCTGCGGTGGTTGTGTTGTCGTTTATTTCGCAGACTATGACGAGGTGTACAAGAGAAAATTAGGTAGATGGATCTCAGCTCATATACACTATATATCCACTTCGTTTGATTTCTTCCCAATGGCTTGAAATACGCACATGAAACTTCACCCACTTGTCAATCGAGACACGAGGAAGGCATTAAAAGAAGAACCATGGACAAAATCATTCCAAATTTACATTCATATTTTACGTTATTTTATTCAACTGAACGTATGTCAAAGAACCCAAACTCAGCGTCAAATTGGTGTATAAATGTCGAACAAAAATTTACTTGGGACATTATTTCTTCTGTGTGGTACCGGTACATAAAAATCAATATATTATTTCAAACAATTTCGATATTAATTTTTCATTTCATTTTCTTGTATCTCTGAGATATTATGCAAAATCGATCCATAAAATAGTCGAAAAATGGCTAACGTTACTGTGACGCAATCATGGCGGCCATCTTGGATTGTTTTTACGTTTCCTTTAGAGCTTGACCCAGATATAAGTATGGAAAGTTTCAGTCATCTACCCCAAGGGTTAACGAAAATAAAAAAAAGGGCGGACAGGCGAAATGTCCACCCGCCACTGGTAGGGAAGTAGTATACAAAGGCTAAATTGGCGAAATAGCGCCTCACTGCGCATGCGCAGAACCTTGTGTGACGTCACAGCGACCTGTTTTTGGGGCGTATTGGGGCGTGTGCGCATGCGTGATGTGTGGGAGGTGGGTACAAGATGGCCGCGAGTGTGAGGGAGTGCAAGATGTGGGAGGTGGGTACAAGATGGCCGCCAGTGTCAGTGAGTGCAAGATGTGGGAGGTGGGTACAAGATGGCCGCGAGTGTCAGTGAGTGCAAGATGTGGGAGGTGGGTACAAGATGGCCGCGATCAATGAGTGCATAGAAAAAAAAAAGTTCCGGCAAAAAAAAAAAAAAAAATGTATTCATCCGCGGTGATGCGGTTTGGCCGTGGTTTTGGCGGTAATTCGGTCTCGGGAAAAAGCTTCCGCGGAGAAAAAGTAGTCCCTAGATAAAATGGTCCGATTGGGTCGAGTGAGGTATCAAAGTGAAGCTTAGGTGAAGGGGCATCTAATGGGCTAGGTGTGGGTTGAAATATCGGCATTCTGCGCATGCGCGGTGGCCGAAGGGTATGAAAATAGCCTTTTTGGAGCTAGGGGAGCCCCTAGTGGACCGATGGGGTCGAGTGAGGTATCAATGTGAAGCATTCGTGAAGGGGCATCTAATGGGCTGGGTGTGGGGTTGACATATCGGCCTTCTGCGCATGCGCGGTGGCCGAAGGGTATGAAAATAGCCTTTTTGGAGCTAGGGGAGCCCCTAGTGGACCGATGGGGTCGAGTGAGGTATCAAAGTGAAGCATTCATGAAGGGGCATCTAATGGACTGGGTGTGGGGTTGACATATCGGCCTTCTGCGCATGCGCGGTGGCCGAAGGGTATGAAAATAGCCTTTTTGGACTAGGGAGCCCCTAGTGGACCGATGGGGTCGAGTGAGGTATCAATGTGAAGCATTCATGAAGGGGCATCTAATGGACTGGGTGTGGGGTTGAATAGGGCCTTCTGCGCATGCGCGGTGGCCGAAGGGTATGAAAATAGCCTTTTTGGAGCTAGGGGAGCCCCTAGTGGACCGATGGGAGTCGAGTGAGGTATCAAAGTGAAGCATCCATGAAGGGGCATCTAATGGACTGGGTGTGGGGTTGAATAGGGCCATTCTGCGCATGCGCGGTGGCCGAAGGGTATGAAAATAGCCTTTTTGGAGCTAGGGGAGCCCCTAGTGGACCGATGGGGTCGAGTGAGGTATCAAAGTGAAGCATCCATGAAGGGGCATCTAATGGACTGGGTGTGGGGTTGAATTAGGGTCATTCTGCGCATGCGCGGTGGCCCAAGGGTATGGAAATAGACGTGTTGGAGCTAGGGGAGCCCCTAATGGACCAATGGGGTCGAGTAAGGTATCAAAGTGAAGCTTATGTGAAGGGGCATCTGATGGACTGGGTGTGGGGTTGAAATATCGGCATTCTGCGCATGCGCGGTGGCCGAAGGGTATGAAAATAGCCTTTTTGGAGCTAGGGGAGCCCCTAGTGGACCGATGGGGTCGAGTGAGGTATCAAAGTGAAGCATTCATGAAGGGGCATCTAATGGACTGGGTGTGGGGTTGAATTAGGGTCATTCTGCGCATGCGCGGTGGCCCAAGGGTATGAAAATAGACGTTTTGGCATCTAGGGGAGCCCCTAATGGTCGAATGGGGTCGAGTGAGGTATCAACGTGAAGCCTAGGTGAAGGGTATTTGATGGCTGGGTGGCTGCATGTAAAAATTTTCCTGAAAAAAAATACGGAACACGGACTTTATCGAAAAACCTGGGAAAATGCCTATATGGGGTATGAGGGGTATATAGGTCGCCGGGCTTAACGGGGCTTGTCTATCAATAGAGTTATCTCCCCCCTAGTTCCAGGGTGGGTGTATGTAAAAATTTTCCTGAAAAAATACGGAATACGGACTTTATTCTAAATTACGGGAAAATGCCTATATGGGGTATGGCAGGTATAGGACCATCCTGGGAAACCTACTTCTCCACATTTGCAGTATAGGTTGTGGGGTCTCGTTTTACTCGTCTCGTCATTTAGAACATGATAGGAAGTGTCCCCGTGCGAATCGGTGAAATTTTTGAAAAAAGTCACCGAACCCCATATAGTCCCATACTGAGGGTATAGGATCAATGTTTGTCCCCCTGGGAAACGTACTTCTATACATTTGCGGTAGGGTTGTGGGGTCTCGTTTTACTCGTCTCGTCATTTAGAACATGATAGGAAGTGTCCCCGTGCGAATCGGTGAAATTTTTGAAAAAAGTCACCGAGCCCCATATAGACCCATACTGGGGTATAGGTTCAATGTTTATCCTACTGGGAAACCCACTTCTATACATTTGCGGTAGGGTTGTGGGGTCTCGTTTTACTCGTCTCGTCATTTAGAACACGATAGGAAGTGTTGCGGAGCGAATCGGTGAAATTTTTGAAAAAAGTCACCGAGGCCTGGGTAGGCCCATAGGCCTATACTGCATGGCTATGGGTGTATAGGCCCATACGGGGTGGACATGTTGGAGTCTAGGTGAGTCCCTAATGGTCCAATGGGGTCGAGTGAGGTCTTATTTTGAAGCTCTCGTGGAGGAGCACTTGACTACACTAATGGTTCGTCCGTGTTCAATAGTCTGCGCATGCGCAGTCTGGCCGTAGTATAGAAAACAGGCATTTGGGTGCTATGTAGGGGTGTGTTTGGGTTAGAGATGAGCTAATCACGGTTCGAATGGGTCGTGTGAGGTGTCAAAGTGAAGCTTGTGTGGGGTAGAGTCAGAATGGTGTGTTTTTGAATGCATGTCGCGTTAATCTGCGCATGCGCAGTTGGTTGTAGTAAGTAAAGTGGCCATTTTCGGGCAGTGAAGGAAGTTATTTGGGGTCGAGATGGGCTAATCACGGTTCGAATGCGTCCTGGAAGGTGTCATCTTGTAGTTCTCGGGGTGTACATTCCGATTTGAGGGATGTTCGCGTCATCTGTGACGTCATCGGTGACGTCATCGGTACGAGTAGTAGCGAAAGTGGCCATTTTCGGGCAGTACATGAAGGTATTTGGGTCGAGATGGGCTATTCACGGTTCGAATGCGTCCTGGAAGGTGTCATCTTGCAGTTCTCGGGGTGTACATTCTGATTTGAGGGATGTCCGCGTCATCTGTGACGTCATCGGTGACGTCATTGGTACGAGTAGTAGCGAAAGTGGACATTTTCGGGCAGTACATGAAGGTATTTGGGATCGAGATGGGCTATTCACGGTTCGAATGCGTCCTCGAAGGTGTCATCTTGTAGTTCTCGGGGTGTACATTCCGATTTGAGGGATGTTCGCGTCATCTGTGACGTCATCGGTACGAGTAGTAGCGAAAGTGGACATTTTCGGGCAGTACATGAAGGTATTTGGGGTCGAGATGGGCTATTCACGGTTCGAATGCGTCCTGGAAGGTGTCATCTTGTAGTTCTCGGGGTGTACATTCCGATTTGAGGGGTATCCGCGTCATCTTTGACGTCATCGGTGACGTCATCGGTACGAGTAGTAGCGAAAGTGGACATTTTCGGGCAGTACATGAAGGTATTTGGGATCGAGATGGGCTATTCACGGTTCGAATGCGTCCTCGAAGGTGTCATCTTGTAGTTCTCGGGGTGTACATTCCGATTTGAGGGATGTTCGCGTCATCTGTGACGTCATCGGTGACGTCATCGGTACGAGTAGTAGCGAAAGTGGACATTTTCGGGCAGTACATGAAGGTATTTGGGGTCGAGATGGGCTATTCACGGTTCGAATGCGTCCTGGAAGGTGTCATCTTGTAGTTCTCGGGGTGTACATTCCGATTTGAGGGATGTCCGCGTCATCTGTGACGTCATTGATGACGTCATCGGTACGAGTAGTAGCGAAAGTGGACATTTTGTGGGTGCGTGAGGGTGAGTTTGGTGTAGAGATGCACCATCCTTAGCCCGAATGCGTCGTGTGAGGTGTCATTTTGTAGCTCTCGGGGTGTACATTCCGAATTGAGGCATGTCCGAAGCATCTGTGACGTCATCGATGACGTCATCAGTAGGAGTATTAGCGAAAGTGAGCCTTTGGGGCAGTGCAGGAAGGTATTTGGTGTAGAGATGGACCATCCGCGTTGCGAATGCGTCGTGGGGGGTATCATGTTGTAGCTCTCGGAGTATATACCCTGATTTCAGGGATATTTATAGCATCTGTGACGTCATTGGTGACGTCATTAGTACAAGTTGTAGCGAAAGTGGGCATTTTTAGCAGTGAAGGATGTTATTTGGTGTAGAGATGGACCATCCGCGGTCCAAATGGACCGTGTGAGGTGTCATCTTGTAGCAACGCCCACCAACACCATTCTTAATGCTTCAACGCCCTGGTGAAATAGCTCAGAAGCTCTGATATTCCATGGAATTGTCACTAATTCTTCGAAATGCGGTGATGCCCGTCAACGCCCGTCGTTACACCTTAACACTCTAACATAACGCCATGATATAGACCAGAGAGAGAACAACAACAGCAACAACAACAAGGATGACACATGAGAGAACAACAACAACAAGAAGTTTTTTTCATATAGTTTATTCTCCCCAATGTTACATCATACCCACGCCGGGGAGCCGCGTTGGGTATATTTACAATTCAAGAAGATTCTTATCCAATCAGAGGCCACCATTTGCATGTTTCATATTCGTTCCTGTCCGTTAGATGTATTCTTGTCCAATCAGAAGTCTCCATTTCAGAAAGTGCCATCTGAACCGTTTATTCTAATCATCGTCGGGCAGGCCATCTGAACCGTTTATTCTAATCATCGTCGGGCAGGCCAGGATACCGTTGAGGCAACATATCCTCAGATAGTTGTTTGCGCATTCTGAGTATCTATCAGTGCATGGGTGAATACTTTCATCCGATGGGGGTGGTGGTCAGTTTAACCACGAAGAACGCAACATTGGTCATTATCTCCACTATCCACTTGGGGTTACAATTCAAGAAGACTCTTGTCCAATCAGAGGCCACCATTTGCATCTGTCATATTCGTTCCTGTCCGTTAGATGTATTCTTGTCCAATCAGAAGTCTCCATTCCAGAAAGTTCCATCTTCGGCCATGTTCGCTTTGAACCGTTTATTCTAATCATCGTCGGCAGCCCAGGAAACCGTTGAGGCAACATATCCTCAGATACATGTTTGTGCATTCTGAGTATCTATCAGTGCATGGGTGAATACATTCACCCGATGGGTTGGTCGGTCAGCTTGGTCACGAAGAACGTAACATTGGTCACACTGTCCACTCTCCACTTGGTGTTGGGGCGTTGTTGTTGGGCCCATTCCAAGGGGTCCACGGTGTTCAGTTTCTCCAGCATCGTCTCTAGCGACACTCGGTTAATGATGGTAAACGGTTGGTCAAATACCCAGATGTTACCGCTCGGGTAAAAGTATCGGACTTGGTCTGTCTCCTTATGCCGCAGCACATAACCAAACGCCAGATTTAATTTGAAGGACGTAGCTTGGTCATTGAAAATGGCTTCCATGTAGCTGCGTAGACGGGCGAGGTCGGTCAGTCGGAAATTGCAGATATCTTGAATAGGGCGATGACGGTGGAAACAGTGCCGTATCATGGACCAATGGCGCCGATAGATGTCACTCACTGGATGGGCGCCCTGTAAGAGATCGCTAGAAACATTTATGGGCTCGTCCAGAAAATGTTCGATGTTGTCAGGCGTATGACTCGAAACCGTAACGGAGGGGTCCGGCTGGATATCCAGGCCCTCCTGGACCGGGGGTATAGGCAGGCTCTTCGTCATCGCATCACCAGTGGCGTTCGTCTCTCCGGGTTCATCTTCACTGGGTCTGACCTTCCGCGGCTCCTCTTTAGTGGGAAGTTGTCGCCCAAACCGTAGAGACGGGGCATGCATCAAACGTTGGTGCTGTCTAAACCGACTGGGTCGTTTGAAGAGTCGACCACAATCATTACATAGTACCGTCGCACCCGCGTGGAGTACCCTCTCATGACGCAGAAAATGATCCTTCCGATTGAATGACCGTGCGCAGATTATACAAGTATACCGGGCATCGTTGTGGGTGGAGGCCTCGTGGCGGCGCAAGTCGTGCAGACGAGTAAACAGCTTCTGGCAAGTTGTGCAAGTGAACATCTTGGTGGTTGACAGAGTGTCTGATGAAACGTCCAGGCCGCTTCCCCTTTATAGCACGCTAGCTGGTGATCTATTTTTAGCACACTCAGTTCAACTATCCCCAAGTCGAGGGCCGAGCCGTGACATCTTCGGTAACATCCGTGTCTCTTCGGTCACCTCCGTAACGTCAACGACCAACATGTAGACATATAGAGTATGTACGGCATGTTATGGTATTCATCAGTGCATGAGTGACGCATTCAGCCGATGGGGGTGGCCGGTCAGCTTGGTAACGAAAAACGTAACATTGGTCACACTCTCCACTGTCCACTTGGTGTTGGGGCGTTGTTGTTGGGCCCATTCCAAGGGATCCACGGTGTCCAATTCCTCCAGCATCGTCTCTAGCGACACTCGGTTAATGATGGTAAACGGTTGGTCAAATACCCGGATGTTACTGCTCGGGTAAAAATATCGGACTTGGACTGTCTCTTTATGCTGCAGCACATAACCAAACGCCAGATTTAATTTGAAGGACGTAGCTTGGTCATTGAAGATGGCTTCCACGTAGTGGCGTAGACGGGTGAGGTCAGTCAGTCGGAAATTGTAGATATCTTGAATAGGGCGATGACGGTAGAAACAGTGCCGGATCATGGGCCAATGGCGCCGATAAATGTCACTCACTGGATGGTCTTCGTGTGCCAGATCGCTGGGAACATTTATG
>JAVTVY010033796.1:0-14688 GCA_036873755.1 Hanleya hanleyi | reverse complement strand
CTTTATATGTTGTATATAAGCTGAACACACTTTTTACACTGTTCTGGCGTATATCCTATCGGGAACAAACACTGCTCAGATGCTCTCTGTGAGTATCATCTGGTGATTATTTTTTTTTTAAAAGCGCTAAACCTGGGGGTACCACCCACTCAGGCTCTTCTCCTGCTTGGTCGCTTTGCTCCTTCGCGAATTGGTCCTTCGCTCTCTCGCAGGCCCTGCGGAGTGTTGGAAATGGGAAGTGGGGCGAGGGGTCTAGTGGGGGCGTTAGCTCCCCCCTCCTCATAATACTGCCGCAAGTACTTCGTTCTCCAAGTAATTCCCTGCAAGTAACTGTAATGACGGATGGGGTAGAGGGGTTTTCTCATTTTCCCCCCTTTTTGCGTCCCTTGTCCATGATGTAATTTACTGTTAGCAGTCATGGCCGGTTATAAAAACTAAGAGCGGCAGCTTTATTATTGCAGAAGTATAGCTAGCTAAATTATGCATGTAGACGGCGTTACTTCTGCAATGAATTTATCAACAACCCATTGCCCATAAGAATTATATCCGTTACGTATACACAATGTGTCTAGGTTACGGTACTTTACTATACATATTTTTATTTGTAATTCAGCATCGCAGAAAACCATCATCGATTGCGTTCACATGGTAAAAGGGATAGGAAAGAACTAAAAATACACTTCAATGCAGAGTGATTTCATTCGCCAGAAATCGCTCAGAACGCGTTTCGGGCGATCTAGACCCCAGGAGCTTCCGGGGCCTAGGCCTGGCGGCCCCTGGACCCTCGCCTAAAGTCCTATGATAGTGGCCGTACCACTTTGAATTTGCTTCCGACGCCCCTGTGATAAGCGACGACAACTATAAGTTTCGTGAACGGAAGCAGGCACAGGCACTACAGCTGTACAGCCAACAACGACCTCTTCGAATGGTTTACTGGTTGTTGTATATCTCCTGTCATCAATAGATAATACTTCCTTCGTAATATGTGGTCTATCAAAAATATACAGATACTATATATACTTTGTAGGAAAAGTGCCAGATACTATGGAGAGAAAAAACAAGTGGCACTATAGGATTTAATGCATTACTCAAGTGGAAGCGTCCACTTTCGGCTCGGTTGGCATAAAATTTTTGGGGTAGAATTGGTATAAAAGGAAAGGTAGTCCATTGGTCATTTTAATCCGCTTGCTAAAGTTTAACTCACGAATTGGGAATGCTGGTCTCTTCTATGGACTAACACTTAGAGTCGGTCTCGATTTCCTGTACTGTAAGAAGAGTTTACATGAAAAACGTTTCATTTTGAGAGGGGTAACATGTGCGATGTTTCACCTCATATTTTCATGAACCATGTCTCATAGACGGAACAATACAGTTATCTGAGGGCTGTAGCATGTTTCATTAGTTTTGCCGTCTCGCTTTTACGGTCCGAAATAAATATATAATATATATATAAATCAATAATATAATATTGAATATCCTTTGGTAGCCACCTATGGCAACATAACTTTCATCCATACTTAATAAGTAAACACTGCGTCGTTGCCTGGTCCTCCGATCCAAGCCGGACGTTGCCGTGCCGTGGGATTATCGCCGCCCTGTGAGGGCCGCAACCGCTGTTAGTGAAACGTCGTCACCGGTGCTGTAACTGTGGGTAACTGCCGAGAATAGGAAGAGATATATGAGAACTGCCGTATCAAAGCAGAGATATCGGGTACTGTTGTGTTCAGGTAAGGATATTGGGTGTTGCCGTTACCAGGCAAATATATTGCCATGTACAGGCGAAGGGATTCGAAGCTGGAACTCGATGACGAACAACGATTCACGGTGTGCCGTAGACTGTGTACGTATATACAGTGTTTGGGGGAGTTCCGAATCACGGGGAGTTGCGGATCACTTTCCGAATTAACGCCTGATATTTCGTGAAATAAAGCATCTGTTTAAATCTTTTTTAGGTTTGTTGGAACGTCTGTTTCCGTGGACTCAAATGAATGTCAAACAACCGACCTGCATTGTTTCTTTTCCGGTCAATTCGGCAACGTAATACTTCCGGTACTGCGCAATGACAAATTGACACCGAGTCCAAAAACACGTGCGATTTTTTCAGTAGTGATTTTGCGCGAAATAAGGTGGGTTAAGGCGGTAATTTCAGTATTTATTTAAGGGATAGAATCCTGCTAATGGTCAAACAAAATATCTAATGATTTGCGATAAATGTTAACTGACCAGCATTGTAATATAATGGGGCTGTAGAGATGTCAATTCCGAATCAACGATATACGCGCCGTTCATAACTTGAAATCGGTGAGTAAGTGACCGTTTCACAACTAATACAACAGATGCAACCGACTTTAAGGACGATTCTTCAATCCATGGCATTGTCAAAACAATTTTCAATAAGAGCTGAAACAATGACAAAAGCAAATAAGAACTGACCATGGACAATCCGAATATGGTATCGAAGTACTTAATTCATTGCATTTGATAGGGCACTCCATGGACTTACATGTAATAATCTTGTTAACTTCAGTATACTCACAATAATAAATACTTAAAAAATCCGAATTCTCACATGATATCGGACATCGTATCCTAAAATGTTCTAAAAAATAATTAAATTGAGATTACAATGCAAGTTGGTAGGCTTGCTCAAAGATAAATATACTTCAGAACATTTGCGACGCTAGATCTGCGTGTCATTTGGGCATGGACTGTTACAATTAAGAATTCGCTCACAGGGCAACATTGAAATCGTCTCCAGTGTTCACCGGCCTATGGGTGATTAGCAGATGACCCCTCAAGCCGATAGAAATTCCATTCTCAGTGCCTGTAACGGCCGCTAGATGGCGTGATCCACAACTCACCAAAATGATTCGCAACTCCCCACGCTGGTGCACTGAAACGGAGGCTATTTTCTCATCGATTGACTAGTCCGATTGAAGAAATTTTTACATACAATTATAGACGACAGATTTTCCGAGAATATAAGACCAGCAGTCGCTCTCACCTCGTAAAAGAACGAACGCCAGCAGTCTGGATGTGAAAAGTGGTTCGGAACTCCCCCAAACACTGTACACGTTGTTGATGAGAGCTTCCATGTTTGTCAGTGTCGCTCGTCCCTTTATATGCCCCCGTCCCCTCGTAGTAGCTGGCGTCTCTGCTAACGGAAAATCAGTCTCCATAATAATACGTAATGTCTGGTGATACTTAGTGTCAAGAGTTGACTTGTCATTGTTTAGTCACTGGATAAAATTCTGTGTTTCTTATTACTCACACTGTTTGTTGCAGAAGTGTTTCACCATGTTCGTGTATCACTGGGAATAATGTTACTTGGAGGTGGGTTTTCACCGCTTTCACTCTGGTCCAGTGCTTTTTGTGACGTATGTTCAGCGGGATCAAATATATTGTCCAATTATTTTATCTGCTGCTTTGGTTGTCTCTACATGTCCCCCTTTCCTACCTTCGCGATTCAGACTAGGTGACAGGTTGAATTGAACTCCCCCGTTTGCCTTGTCTTCTGTTTCATCCAGCCCAAGACGGGATAACTATTCTGAAAACTCATATAAATGTGCATTCCTTCACCCAGAAACAAAGACAGAGGTTACATACATCACGCCATAGATGATGTTATCCGTCTAAGGAATCAGTTCCCCGGTTTTGTGCTTGGATTTGACCTGGTGAGACAAGAAGACATTGGGCATACCAACTTATTCTACTTGAAAGAGCTATTGAACGGACGCCAAGATTCTCTCCCCTATTACTTCCATTCAGGAGAAACAGGTACTAGAATATCATGTCATTGGGAGCCTACTGTTCGCACATATAAGCTAAAAATAATTTCGGTGGTAGGCCTATACACTCTTAGAATAGTTTTTTTTATAGCAATTTTGGTTGGCTTTCACAGTTGTTGTTCTTTTGAAAATCCGAGATATTGCCTTTTAAAAGTCGGTGTAACACAGTAGGAGGTTTGGTTTTTCGGTGCTTCTTTGAAAATCCAAATATTTTTTTGCCGGTTTGTAGTGTCTTCTATCTTCTAACCCATCAAGGACATTTTCTCCACATTTTCAGCTAAGGACGGACACTATATGAGGATATAAGAAGAGACACTAATCCCAAGGACATCCTTAGCTATCACACCGGTACATTATATACAAGTCGGATTCATGTTAATATTGACTAGATGGAACAGAGACGTAAATTTAGTCGACATAGTTTTATTGTCGATGCTTGGTGAAAATATTCGGTACCCCTTTAGCATATTTGATATCTTATATTTCTGGCATTATCAAAACGTCTAGACTGCTGCTCTACTAAATAAACGAGCTGGACTTCATTTTTACTTACTTGGATTTTGGACATTTTGTTAGCAATAGTTAATAATGAACAAGGTATTTCGCTTATGAATGAAAACCGTTCTCCTAGACGACCAATGCCTACAGAATCTCGAATCTGATTCTTTATGTAATGGAGTGTTAATTTCCATATTCTTAATAATTATTAAGCATAGCATTGTCTTATCAATTGGAGGTTCAACAACATATTGGATCCAACTGTTCAAACCAGGGGAGACAACTGGTCATTGAGCTAATTTTCACCATGGTTGATCTGATGATCTCCCATGATAGAAAAGTGAAAACGATACGAAAAAATCGAAAACCCATGTAACAAAAACCGATTGTGATCAGACCGCGAAATACCTTATCCCTGATAATACTGAATCTTTAATCCATATGTTTGTCACATTTTAAAGCAATCCGTTCCGACGTTGGAAATTAACGGTACTAAATAACGGAAGTCGTGCCGAGAAAGAGGAGGAGGAGGACGAGAAGGAAAACGTGCATTCCAAAGGGATTCGCCAGCTTTAGCTGACGTAGCCCAAAACGATATTTGGAGTTTTGCAAGAAAACAAATATCTCGGCTTTCAGAAGAACAGAATCCGTGAAATTGTCAGAGTGTAGGTCCTACTACTGAGTGCTAGAAATAGAATAGCTGTTGCTTCTCATGCCTTCATCAAATATTTATATGCGAGATGGAGTCTGTGTAATTAAAACCAGATATCGTCATATACATAGATAGTTATTAATTGTTTTGATTTCGTCCATCACACTAATATTTTGAACTGAAATTAAAAAGGAGCCTTATTTCTCGAGTTGGCCACAAAAGTCTCTACTTTCAGTTCTGCTTGTTGTTAGCCTGGGCGGGTGTCCGTTTGGACAACAACATGTTTTGAAAGCACCCTATATTGAATATTCCGTTCTCGGAAAAGGGTTATAGGTATTTAAACTGTTATAACTCTCCTAGTTTTAGTTCAGTCTTTTGGACTCATGTATTAATCTGCGCAGCATGAATTGGGAAATCCAAATGTGTCAAATATTATACCGAAGACGTGTTTAACTGAGGTTTTTTGAAGGATTAACTTGAAGTTTGTGCAAGTGTGGGATTAGAGCAGCTATAACCTTTTGAATATCTCCGACCCTTAATTTTGAAGTCCCAATGATTCTCACATAATATATCACTACTTCTCGCGAATATTAACGCGGACGTTACCTACAATATCTGAAAAATAATTGTTGTCGCCTAAATGATATACTAAAAACAACTGCGTTGATTTTGGTGCAAATTTGTTACTTACAGAAAACTTAAATGTTTTAGATTATCGCAAAAATGCTGTTTCAATAGAAAATTTGAGACCATCCCTGATGACATCACAAAATGTAGTTTCAGAAAGAATATTACTACCCAACATTTCCTCAGGTCAGACTGAGTAGAGGGAAACGAAAATTCGAAGGATTGGACCAGAAATAATTAGGTTATGGCTGTCTGATTACCTTCACCCATTTCCAGAGAACGGAAAAGTCAGTGGAGGGTGCTGTCAAAACATGTTGTTGTATATCTTATCGGCTACTCCTTCAGGTTGGCAACAATTAGAAATGAAAAGTTAACACGGTGAACTATAAGAATCAACTAAAAAAACTTGATTCGAAGGGGGTGCAGCAACCTTCAAATTTTAGGGTCCTGTCTCATGCATTAAATTGAAGATGACATGGTAACTGTGTTCTGCTTTGTTCAAAGATTGGGAGGGAACAATTATTGACGACAACCTTGTGGATGCAGTACTCCTGAATACCTCTCGAATAGGTCACGGTTTTGCTTTGTCAAAACACCCCGAACTGATGAAGCTGGTGAAGGAACGTGGTATTGCCATTGAAGTGAACCCGATCTCAAACCAGGTAGGATAAACCCGGATGGAGTTGCCAGTTTATTGACCTTTAATGGTAACATGTGACAAATGTTCATAATTTCTGCGGTCCACACGGCAATCAGAGCTTACAAGTAGTGTAAAAATGACATTGTCGGGCCACATGAGCAAGGAGAAGGGTATAGACCACGTCATCACAGAAAGTGACGTAATCAACGAAATTTACGTTATCACAAAAAAAGCGTAATCACAAGAATGAACGTAATCACCGAAGTGACATAATCATCGTGAATGACGTAATCACCGGAAATTACCCTGAAAGATGTGCCAAGGTCTAAGGCCAAGGCAAAGCTCAACGATAAAGGTCAAAGATCAAGGTCGATGTCAAAAACTAAGACCACGGGTGCAGTGTATAAGGAGCAGAGAAAAATAAGAAATGTGAAGGATATTGGAGCAGGGAGCAATGAGAACAATGCCAACTGTGCGAGTTAGATAGCGCCTGGCAATGAATACTAACTGTTATTCCGACGTCCCGCTGATTATATAATCTCTCTAGGGCAGCTGATAACCACGATACCTGGTGGTTAATACCAGCTGCGACCTGTTTATTACGTCACATGACACTCAGGCCTATAGGCAGAATGATTCAGCATCGTCATTTGTTTTCAATTCATATTTCAACCCATATCAGTGCGGACGTATACTATACGAGTATGTATTTAGATGAACGCTATTGTGAGGATGAGAATAGGAGAATATAACCAGATTTTTTTATTAAGGGAATTACAACGCGCATGTGCTTTATCATATCCATGATACTTTAAACATCGTCTATCTCGTATATTAATGATCTTAAGAGATAGTCTGTGTACCCGTCGGTCCGCCAGTGGGAATCTATTTTCTACGAATTAAAGTGATAAACATATTTAAGCAGATTAAACATGCTGGGGACGTAACACTGACACCGTCAAACCGGAAGTAAACATATAGATTAAATAGGGAACGATTGAATGGAGGGAGGGGTGGGAGAAAGACGGATGGAGAGAGGGACGAATTCAGGAAAAGATATGTGGGTAAGAAGGAGGGATTGCGGATGGAGGGAAGGATGGTGGGAACGATGGAGGGAGGAGACTACAGTTTTGGGAACTAAACGCTTCACCTTTCTCACTGCTCTCTGCTCCCTGCACGCGTGATTATAATCTTTGACCTTTATCATGGATGTTGTGATTTCGTTTCCGGTTATTACTTCACTTTCGGTGATTATGTTATTCCAGTGATTACGTCACTTCCAGTGATTACGTCACTTCCGGTGATTACGCCACCTGTACCTTATAACTTGCTCATTGCCCATGTGGCTAGATAGGGCCTACTGTCCTTTTTCTCTTGGCTTGCACCAGATGTTGACGGGGAAGGTGAAGATCTAGTTCATCTCTGAAACTATCCTGGCTGTAAGACATACCGGTACTTGCATTGTATCAGTTGTGAGTAGATCAACACCATCTAAGATTGTTAAGGACCTGGAGACATTGAGGCGAGGAATTCGAAGTGGTTCATTTATGAAGGCATGTGTTATGCTGTTACCTGTCAGCACATGATGGGGTGATACAAATTTTAATTCAGGGATGAACCCCGGAAGGATGAAAAGTACACCCTATGCACTAGTTGGATTTGGCCCTTGGAGATGCATATTAATCCTTGAGTATATCCATAGATGAGGTAATGTGAATGTGACGTAATCTGTGACGTCATATAAGTACTACAGAGAATCGCATTTTCGGATGCGCACGTGGAACTAGTCTCCTATTATCACACCTATACAGTAGCCCTTACTGTATCTAGAATGAGAAGAATTCACGGTGTGAAAGTTAGCATCAATTTTAAATGTGTATGAAATAAAAATAATAACACAGAATGGTTTCCTACAAGTGAGAAGCGGTCAACAGTTTTCAATAAAGTCAGCAAGAAATGATGATGTTCTATGCATAAAATCCTAATCACTGACCTTTATTCTTATCCAAATGAATGCCGAGTCGTTTCCAGAATATGTATCTCAGTCACGCTTTGATTGTGCATGTTCATTTGAACACCATGGACATGTAAAACTCATGATATTTGATCGGCCCCTAGCCATGGGTTAAGCGGGAATGCACACAGGTTACGAAATGTAGCTCCAGACCTCTTGCACGCTACTTTTGTATTTGCCGCTAGTATACGATATTTATCACGAAATTTGAGAAACTTTGAATGTCGGAGTGTCAAAGCGGTATGAGGGAGGAATGTATATGTACTTCAGTGACAAGCGGAATTAGGGAGCAATATATGTGTAATCGAGTGTCAAAGCAGGGTTATGAAAGAGTGTACGTGTAGTCCAGTGTCAAAGCGGGTTAGGTGGGAATGTATGTTTAGCTGAGTGTCAAAGTGGGATTAGGAATGTACGTTTAGTCGAATGTCCAACTTGTGTAAAGGATGTACGTGAGGTCGAGTTTCAAAGCAGCTTTTATCGAGTGTCAAAGCGGTGTTAGGAGGAATATATGTGTAGTCGAGTGTCAAAGCGGTGTTAGGGAGGAAAGTTATAAGCGTAGTCGAGTCGTAAAGCAGGGCTCGGGAGGAATATATTTCTAGTGATGTCTCGAAGCAGTACCAGCATCTACTTGAGCAACAAAGAGGGTTAGGGAGCAATGTACGAGTAGTCGAGTGTCAAAGAGGTGTTAGGGAGGAATGCATGTGTTCGCTGAAAATGCTGGTTAGGACTTCGGATGACGTATCCTCCTTCACTATCAGGTGTATGGTCATTTCAGATATCAGAATTATTTAATAAATATTTTTAAGTGTCAAACCAGCGTTAGACAAGAATTAGTGGATAGAGAAGAGTCAAAGTGCACTTAGGGAGAGTTTCCATTGGCTATGGCAAATAAAGTTCAGTCAATATGTGAAAAATTGTCCCTTTTATCATAAGAGCATGAAATTTGGCAGAGATGTACATCGAAACCTGGCGAGCATTTTTCGATATGGAGCCAGCGTGACTTTCTCCTATATGTAGGTCACAGCGACCATTCTTCAAAATGACCTTCGCGATTCCCGTCAATATTGCAATAACCACAAAATATATCTACATTATTCATGTCGATGCACTGATATTTCAGCGGTTCATTACGGCGATTATTTCAGAATAGATAAGGTATAATACCGGCCATTCGGATTTCCAAAATGGCCGCCCTCTGAGCCTTATCTTAACCGATATCTACTTATCTATTCCAGTGGCTACTCACAAATATATTTTCACCAGAACTATGACGGCCCTGTACCCAACGATAGCTTCAATAGAACCATGCTCCAACTCCTACTGGCTAGTGTATTGGCGTATATGTAGGCTCCGAGTCCCAATGCGGATGGCGTCACATATGACGTAACAGTCACGTCAGTTCTTCTCCATGGTCCACATGCATCGGCAAGGTCCACATACCACTAGTTGTCCGTATGGGCTACTGTATATATAGGGGTGTAGGTAGGAACATAGTCCTAAGTGCTCATCGGGAAATGATACTACTGATGTCTCAGTCACGTGATATCTTCTCTTCATGGTCCACATGCAATTACAAGATACACATGCCACTAGCTGCCCATATGGGCTGGTTTATAGGGATGTACTTTTCACCCATCTCGGTGCGCATCCGCCCGTATCTGCCGTTTCCCTAATACCCGCGACTGCGCGTGCGCGTTCTAGAGATCAAGGCATCATTATAGTCACATTCTACCCAAAGAGAGCCTCGGTAGGATAACAGTCATACACGGAACACGTATGGCCAAACTCTTCCGTGCGCATCCGAAAATGCTCTTTTCTCTAGCACTCCCCAAGTGCGCATGCGATTGTCGCCGGACATACGACGACCAACATAGAATTATGCCCCACCCATAAGGACTTTCGGTCCATAGGGTGTACTTTTCACCCATCCGAGGTTTCTCTATCACAACTCGATTGTACGTGCGCCCCGTGGCGTAAAAGTCATACCATGGCCAGGACAACGTAGGACTTAAGACAACAAGGTCCTCCCATAGAATCCGCACATCGGGCCCAGTGTGACCCACATATACCCAATTTTCTCCCAAGTTCACAACACACACACAATCACGCACCCTTTCCAATACGAGTAGCGCTTTCTGTACTACGGATGACATCACAGCTACCTGGCCTCTTCTCTGGATACAATCCAGGTCCCACATCCGTCCCAACATCCAATGTCCAAGGTCCAAGGTCAAAAGACACTTCCACCAACACAATTCCTCGCCACTTTTCCCTCCACATATCGGAAGAGATTTTCACTCCTTACACTACTCTTGTCATATGATAAAGAACATTACGTTGGTGGTTGAATTGTTACACATTTCAAAAATCAAAAAGCTGAAAATTCAAACAAGCGGCATTTCAAACATGAAACTGAATTTATAGATTTAATCTCAGTTAAAAAGTTGACTTATTAACGTTTATACAGTCTATTCGCGATTTCATATTTACCCTATTTTCACCCATTGTCCAGGTGCTTGGTCTGGTCAGAGATCTCAGGAATCACCCCATGTCTTTCCTTATGGCACAAGATTTCCCAGTGGTTATAAGCTCCGATGATAACGCCCTGTTGGGGAGCCGACCTTTGTCACACGACTTTTACATGGCATTTATGGGCATGGCGGGCGAAGATGCCGATCTACGATTACTGAAGAAATTAGCATGGAATTCCTTGAGGTAAAATCTTACTTTTCTCATCACCGGCACCTATCGCGAATGCGACAAAATTTCATCATCCCTAGTCATTGTTTGTTTGACCAAACAGTACCATGCCAAATATTTTATCAACCAGGACGAAGACTAACCGTTTTATTAATAGGCTTTCCGAACAGCATTCGCGACCTCATGACCCGACGGCCATGTCCATATATGGCAATGTGTATATTTTATCTCCTTCCGGTTGTTTTGGGGTCAGATGTTCGTATCCGTGAATGTTTTGACTTGAGGGACGCCCCCATGTCGTTTCCTCTCGGACTTCAAACAGTTTGTCCTCCAGTTTTGTTCTCCTCATAACCTGGGCCTTCGTCAGAATATACCGACAAAATGTGTCTTTGATCTCTCAATGGTGGCGTATCACACTCGAACCTCCTCCATTCATTGGCTGTTATTTTGAAAGGACTCTTCGAGTAATAGCTTTACCGCCCACATGTGCATGCAAAGCTGGTACGAAGTATACAGACCTGTATTATGGAGGATGCAAAATGCAATAAAAATTGTCCATAGTAGTATTACAGATGAACTGGAACGCTTTCTCTGTGAAGATTATCTGTATTGGTAGCTACAATACACATATTGTTCAGGTGGAGGAAATCGTGATATGTCTTTATACATAATGGCAACTCTTCCATGGTGAGAAAAAACTCGGCTTTTATAACCAAATGTTTCATGAACATTCTATGTAGAGACCCAATTGTTGCTTAAAGACTGTCCCTACAATAAACATGATTATGTTGTCTTCTGTCTTAACGTATAGGTACAGCGCCATGGAACCTGATGAAAAGGCTTCTGCAATTGCACTGTGGCGGAAGAAATGGGACCTGTTCATACGAGCAGTAACAAGGTTGTACAGTGCCCAGACGAATATCGTAGGCTGATGTTGGTTTACTCATGATTCAGTCAAGTGTCTCGCTAACTTCTTTTTTTGGCGGCCCTCGATATTGATGTGTGAAGACAATATTCATAATGGTCGAAAAGCATTGGCCATACTTAAATAGTATAATTATGATAACATAATCATATTATTTTGAAATGAAAAAATGTAAGAGCAATGTATTTGTATTATTGAGAAATTACATGAATTGGAAATTTCTTAGTGTTCCACTGTTGTACATCAGCTGATATTGATCGTGACCATGTATGAAAAGTATAACGTAAGCCATTGGACAGCGGAGTTGAAAGTTGTTTCGGAAGAAATTATTGCTAGATGAGCATTTGTTAGAAGGAAAGCCATGATTACTCATCGATGGAAGGTTAATCACTTTACTACTCATCAAAGCAGCAACATCCTTGTTTGTCAAACCTACAACAATTAGCCGCAAATATCCCGTCTTGAAATAGTTCCAGATTCAATATACTTGGGTTGGAAACTTCTAATGTTTTATTTTTCATCACTTATATCCGTGTTTCTCTAATGCGTATGCTGTCAGTGAAAAGTTGTATCATGATCTCGATTGGTGTTAGTTGTGGTCACTTACCTGTGCTCTTGCAATGATCCACGGGCCAACGACGACCGTAACTCAGGCAATTATATCTGCATCTGGTTAATAGGCGCTTGTGGTGGCAATCTGATGTGGAGTTGAAGAGGAGTCATGCATGGGAGAGAACTCTGTAGGTAATGTTTGGTACTGCACACTACATCCCTCCCTTTCCTATAAGAGACTTGTCTATAAACATGATAAGAGCTGATAAACACACACATTTGATAAGTAAGACTGGTACAGCAACGCACGTTTACGATTTCTAACAAACATTCTAGCCATGATTATGAGTAGGTCAGCTTGACACAGGGTTAGGTAAAGCTCAATCCTTGCCTACGTAGCCAACTACTTTTCTAAGAATAACACAACGTATACACAGTTACATCTATTCGATGTTGGAAATATCATTCAATTACAAACCTGGGCATCCCCCTATTATATCCCGAAAAGCCATTAGGGCAGTCTACGGAACCTAATACAAATACAAAGTAGCTACTATCTCAAGTGATTCAAGCCAGGAGGAAGCTAGTTGTAGAGCAATATGGTCAAAATAATGTGCATTTCGAGGTAAAAGCACGAAACCTGGCATAGTAGTAGCCAATGATGACCCGATCAATTTCTGATAAGGACCCCACAATTTTTTCTCCAACATGGCCGCCAAATTCAAGATGGCCGCCATAATAATGGCCAAATACTGAAATTACCTTAGTTCATTGTTTGATTTGTGTCAGAAGCCTAAAACTTGGCATGATGCTAGCTATTGGTGTCTCCGTCATTTTCCATTTAATGTTTCGGGGTGGGAGGGATGTCCACGTCATCTGTAATGTCATTGATGACGTCATCAGTAGGAGTAGTAGCCAAAGTGGGCATTTGGGGAGTGTGAAGGAAGGTCTCTTGGGTAGAGATGGTCCATCCGTGGTCCGAATGGGCCGTGTGGTGTGTCAACTTGTAGGTCTCTGCAAGTAGACGACGAATGGTATGGTATTTGTTGGAAGTCGCACTGTGCTACGCATGCGCAGTTGGGCAGTAGTAAGGAAAGATGTCATTTTGGACGTGGGAAATGACATGTTTGGGCAATCAAGGGACCCATATTTGATCCAAATGGACCGGTTGGGGTATCCTAGTGAAGCTTTCGTGGGGTTGAGTCAGACTGGCGTGTTTTTGATTGGAAGTTGCGCCAATCTGCGCATGGGCAGTTGAGGTGTAGTAAGTAAAGTAGTCATTCTGGAGGTGCGCATGGGTATATTTGAGCGATTGAGGGACCATTCTTAGTCCGAATGCGTCGTGTGAGTTGTCAAAGTGAAGCCCTCGGTGTGTAGACCACGACTTGAGGGATGTCCACGTCGTCTGTGACGTCATCGGTGAGGTCATCAGTAGCCAAAGTCGGCATTTTGGGGGTGTGAAGGGGGGTTTTTGGGGTAGAGATGGACCATCCGTGGTCCAAATTGCCCGTGAGGCGTGCCAAACCTCCATCTTAAGGCATGGACGCACTAACGATGGTGAGTGAGTGAGTGCGCTCGCGCGCGTGTTGGTGTGTGTGTGTGTTTGTGTATGTGTGTGTGAACATCGTGCTTAGTTAGCCGTTTTTCTTTCGGAAGACATGGAGGCTCTGAAGAGCCGTTCTTTTCTGTCTCTGGAAGACAGAACTGTCATAGACACAGCGTCAGGGTCAATAGAACAAAGACCATTGCGAGGTCTACGAACCGTCGCTGGTTCCGGCGTGAGCGCTCGTGGTCCATAGCCCGAGCATCAGGGATGGCTTTCATAGTCCAGTATAATGGTGGGTGATAACACACCTCGCCATCGAGTCGAGGACCGCTTCTGTGAACGCTTCCAGGATCTGGCATCACCCCTCGTTGTCGTCGCCATCTGCAAACATGGACCGAACCACTGCTCGGTAACCCATGAGTGAGTTAACCACGGTCACATGCTGTCAAATGCGAGTGGCATAGGGATGGGTCTCCGTCATGGCTCTGCAACAGTTGGAATGAGGGTGTGGGGTCCAGAGGGACGTGTTTTATAGGCAATATCACACATGTGCGCTTATACGTAGCTCTACGAGTCCGTGATAAGTACTATTCTGATTGGTTAGTCAAATAAGAGAACAACAACAACAAGGATTACAGGTCAATCATTTTATTATCCCCTCCATCAGAGCACACCCACGCTGGGGGAGCCGCTATGGGTGTGTTTACTATTCACTTATGTTATTGTCCGTGTCTTGGCCGCATAGT
>JAVTVY010033795.1:0-13741 GCA_036873755.1 Hanleya hanleyi | reverse complement strand
TGGTTGGTGACCGTTTTTCCATAGTAGCCATTGCCCGTGAGTTTCCAGGATTCCCCGATGATGGCCTTACTGGGATATTTATCCCCTTGACGACGGGCAGACGCGACGATGTCGGCATGTCCCGCAAAGCAGGCGTTGGGTACATACTGTAGGACTTGGTACACTCGCGTCACTTCGAGGCCGTGGCTCATTTACCACTGTAGCAGAGGGGTACCCAGCAAGATTTTTTCTCCCCATATGCTGCCGATCAGCATCCGACGAGAACGAGGCAGGCATTCGTGTTGCTCGGCATAGGCGCCCATGGTATCCCCAATGTCATCCCGTCTCACCAGCGTGTTTTTAAAGATGGGTGGGCACTGGGCGAATAGTGGCTTAAGGTTGTCGGGAACATGCAGATCGCAGATGGGTGGGCACTGGGCGAATAGTGGCTTGACGTTGTCGGGAACATGCAGATCGCATTCCACAAACCCGTAGAGGTCCCCGGAAAGAACAGCGTCGAGAATCTGTGGCTGGGTGAGGAGTCGCCGGCGATTGAGGGGGTACTCTCGCGCTTTAAGGAAGCGGCGTAAGTGTGGGAGGGTCTGGCACACTTTAGATGACGACTTTACAACGAATATTATGGATTAAGAATACTGATCAGCGATACGGATTTGATATTTTTGGAACATCATGATGTCTTGCCGGCATCATTGAAAACTGTTGACCGCTTCTCTCTTGCAGTAAAACAAGCCTATGTTTATGTATACTATGATCGTCTTTTTGAATTTAGTGCTAATACTGTTATATGGAATAGGTCTTTGGATTATGGACGCGGATATTCTCTAATGGACGACGGCTGGATTATGAATGACGGACTAGACGCCTGTAATTCACACTCCCACATTTCGATGAGCTGGTACCCCATCTCTTTCACGTAATCCCCGTTCTCAACCACTTCTGCCCGTAGTTCTTGTGCCGATTTTCCACGTCGTTCGTTGAAGCGGCCAGCGCTGAAATGACATTGGTGGCCATGCCAGTAACATCCGTAAAATTGGAATGCGGTGGGTTTATTGTGGAGTATAGCAAACCCATCGACGGGGAGTCGACGATCTCCTATCCGCTTCTCTGTGGCGTTGGTTTGGTGTCGTATAGAAATTCCCCGTCGATCGGCTTCCCAGTCCAACCGCTGGTCAGCCAGATGCTTGTACGGTGTACGTTCAGGTCGGAAATGCTGACCTTGCGCCAACCAGCGCGTATAATGACCACTGGGCATGGGTTGGGCGAGAGACCACAGATACAGGGCATTGGCGTCGAATCCAATGAGTTTGGCACAGGGTTTCCCACCTGGAAGGGTGGTGACGTCCTTCTCGTGATAACGATGAAAAATAAGGCTGGGTCCGCCGACGATGTTGTGCTTTAAACAATCATACATGTCCTCGTCTTTTTGTTGAATGAGTGAAAAGTACGTGGAACAATCTCGAAGAGCAAGACCCGGTAAACTCAAGCACTCCTTAAAAATGTCCACGTGCATTTGATCCCGAAAGAGTCGAACCATTTTCTCGGCCGCTTCGAGGAATGGAACGACATCTAAGTTGTTATAATGCTCCAGGAAATCTCGCAAGGTCTGCATGTGTTTGTCGTTCCATACCTGCTGAAGTTCGCGGTACGTTTCTTCCGAACATTCCACTTGCTTGAGATCGTCGAAGAAAGCGTTCCGGGGTGGTAACTGTGTTTTCTCCAAGCGGTCGAGCGTAGACATATAGGTGTAAGGGAACCTCCCTTTGGTTTGTGCACAGTCATAGGCCTTCACCCACTGATCATAGTTATAATTGGGAGCTAGGTAGTTGCGTACATCCAGGAAATGAAGTGACGTGGTGGTGAGGGTCATATGGTTATTGCTCTTTTAGATGACGGACTTGATGGAATTGGACTGCTGGGCCAAGTAAGGGTAGAGAAATTCCTGCACCATGTTGAGATCGTATCGACCCGAATTAAAGCCGAGCACAGGTAACTGGCCTAGGTGTTTTAGGAAGCGCAACTTCAATTTCTCCGCACACGGCTTGGGTAAGGGTACATCCTGCGGCTGAATGTCCTGGGGCTCCGACTCCGACTCTTTATCGTCGCTGAAGGACACACCCAGTGTAGGAATCCGATCGTCGAGTAGGTCCAGCACGTCCTGGAACTTGGACACCAACAGTTCTGTACTGGCCGCACTCACTTGCTCTAAATATACCATCATGCGGGTAATCAACTCTCGAAACATACGGGTGCAGCGTCATAGCCGGGCACGTTGTTGGAAATGCTGACACTAAGAGGAATATGGCGCTGTGTCCACTGCGTTTTGGCTGAGAAAATGTCCATGGGTTCCAAAATAGCCTCGAAATCATAACACGCCCGGTATGGAAAATAACGTTCCTGTAGGCGTGTTATGGTACACACCACCAGGAAATTTGCGTTTCACAGTGTTGTCACAAATCTTATCGTGGAAGTGTAGGTTGTTGGAACGGTCAAACACCCGATGGCACTGAGAACAACTGTAGGATTGCGCGTACAGGCTCATATCGTAGATCAGGGAAAAATGTCTCACTCCGGCGTTGTCGAAGACATCGACTTTCATCGTAGAGGCATACCGTTCTGTTGAGCGAATTTCTTACAATTTCTTAAAATTTTGAGAAAATTTAAGATAATAATTCTTGTCAGTCTCCCATTTCAAGAAATTGGAAGGTTTTTCTTATTTTTTCTCGTTTGAGGAAAAAATCATATCTTACTGACAAGACAAACATTGAGACAGATTTATAAACTTTGGAAATGCTCAATAACTGCCAGAAACTATCCCCCAAAACGTCATAATAATTATTGTTCGGAACTTTCTAAACATTGTATCACAGAGGGAATAATGTATTTTTCTTATTTAAGAAATTCAAGAAAATCTAAGAAATTTCAAGAAATTTGCAAGAAAATTATTTTTTACTGTGTACCCAGGCCACGCCCGATTCACGCAGACCGGAAGTGACGTCATACACATGCGCACTCCCCGTGACCGCGGAGGAATATATGCATAAAAATTCGCTTCTGATTGGCTGACAAAGGCCACGTGATATGCAAATTTTTGAGGTCAAGTAGCGTCGAAATGCTTAGACTATACTAACATTTCCACACAAGGTGAACGGTCCGTCATCTCGGCATGTGACATTTTGACCCGTTTTTTATTTATTTATTTTTCAGGCCAAATTATGCTAAAAATACAGATTTTTACATTCTTTGTTTAACATATGGTTAACATATAAAGAGACCATTCTAAGGGTTACCAAGTTATAGATTCTGATTGGCTGACAAAGGCCACGTGATATGCAAATTTTTGAGGTCAAGTAGCGTCGAAATGCTTAGACTATACTAACATTTCCACACAAGGTGAACGGTCCGTCATCTCGGCATGTGACATTTTGACCCGTTTTTTATTTATTTATTTTTCAGGCCAAATTATGCTAAAAATACAGATTTTTACATTCTTTGTTTAACATATGGTTAACATATAAAGAGACCATTCTAAGGGTTACCAAGTTATAGATTCTTTGAAGGCGATTATCCGCGACTTTTTGGCGACTTTATTCACATTTGCAGTTAGTTGATTGATGAGGTGTTTTACTGGTAATAATTATTTACAAAGTACCGAATCTAAAAGACAAATACACATTATGTACATGTACCTCAATACTTATGATTTTGCATTTTTGCCTCATGATAAAATCAAATCTCCTAAAAACATGCATAGACCAACTGCATGTACAACGTTGCTGAAAATGTCGCGAATAATCGCAGGGGAAAACTTGGTATCATATATTTATATGTTAAACATATGTCCAATAAAAGGTGAAAATCTTTATTTGAAGTACAATTTGACCTGGTGAAAAAAAGATGCCGAAATATCGTGCCCTTCACTTTGTACCGAAATGACATACATGTATGACGAAATATTACGTTCCGGAATTTCGCCTACAAAAATGTCGCGTGCTGAAATGTCGCAGGTTATTGTCCAAACTAAATTAGTAGAGAGGCACCAGAAATGTTAAAAAAGTTCCGGGGGAGTACCCCCGACCGCCTTCTTTCTTTCTTCGCGAGTTCAAATTTTTTGCGACTAGTTTTAATTGCAGTTTCATGTAAAGTTAACAACTAACTTCTTCTTAATGTTAACTCCAGCACAGTCGTCATGAATTATCAGTTCCAGATCCCCCCACCCCCCCAATGTTGGACTGCTTCCGCCGCGCCTGTGCTTAAATGTCGCGGATTCTGCTGCAGAACTTTGTTTCATCAACTGGGATGTATTTCGTATTTTTGATACAGTTATAAATTTTAAGAACACCTCATTTTGTTGTGGCGCGCACTTCGAATTTGGAAAGGCCCAACTGGAAAACAACAACAATAACAAGGCTTATGAAATAACTGAAACCAGCGAAGTATCGCAAGATGCTTGGTGATTGCAGTTGTGCCGTAGTATACAGAGAAGATTGTAGACATCAGACACACGTTCTGTGTATCATTGACGTCAACGAGACTGTGATAACCGCAGCAAGTGCCACAAACAAAATCGATGATCTTCCCTCAGAAATGATATGCAAAGTCACCAAAGACTTCCTATATTCCTGTTTATCTTATATCGAGAAGACAGACGTAACTGATCTTCGGATCAAGCGCGTAAATCTGACAGTGAAAAGTGGCAATGAATCACAACAGGTTTGTTCGATGCAACGGTGGCAGGTGGGTGGATTTTATTTTTATTTATCTGTATTAGTTGAACACTAGGTATTCTATCCCAAATATGCATTGGAACATGTTGATGGGTGAACTGTTTGCTGAATATTATACCGGTATTGGCGTCGGTAGTTTTTGAAGCTTGACAAACCTAATTAGCATTATGAATTAACTCTTTAAACTCTAGTCCGACATGTAGCCCCTACAAGATATTTTATAATACCGTACCGGTACTGATTTTCTATTGTAGGGTCTGCTCGTCTAACCCGTAACCGGTAAATCTTCTTTGGGTCCGGCAGCCACAAAACGATACTTTATACGCCATTTTCTCCACCCTAAATAATGAAATCCCAGACTTGAAATCCGTTCTAAACATTCTGTCGGTAGTTTATTCGAGCAAATATCACAACAACACAGCTTTGCTGAACCAATTTAAACTTGTCGGAGAATTTTTCTTCTCGGTACAGGAAAGCTATGTTGTTGTGAAAATGCTTGGATAAACTATTCACGATATGTTTAGAACGGATTCCAAGTCTGATTTAACTTAAAAGGTCGGTTTGTTTTAGCTGCCGGACATTGACATTGACCTAATTATGCGCATTTCCATGATCTTTGAGGTATTAGGACATGTTTCTGCCAATTTCGAGGTTTATAGGTCACCTAAGTAGGTCAAATTTTCATCAAAATTAAGTCAGCTCAGAACTTGCTGAAAACAGTCCCCTAATGGCAAAATGCCAAAAAGTTCATGCCAAAACTCAAGGTTCATTTAATGTCAACGGTTTTCCTTATTTTGCCGGAGAAACGAGTCGGATGGACTGACTGATTGGCTCATTACCGGACAATTTGCAAATGAGAGCCAACTTCGTAAGAATATCTTGTAGGGGCTACTTGTCGGACTATTTAATCTCTGGCGAAGCGTGTGAAATGGCCTATGCTTGTCGACACATGTTTCTAAACAACTTGTCTTAGACCCTGCAGAATGAAAATTAAATCTTCGGGGATGGAGGTAAAATTGGGGACGGGCTGTGATGATAAATGAATTATTGATTTTAACGAACCTTATGTTCAGTTAAACCAAGTTTTTATGAAACCTTAATTCCTATCACTACACCAATGACGCGTCCAGTACAGTATATGTTAGTAGCCGCAAAAAAACAAATGATCTGCTTTCTCAATTAGTCTTGCTTGCTGCTGGATTGATTGGCTGAAATTCACATTGACAGAGTTATCTACTACTAGGGTTGTCTTGGATAGACACAACCCTGGTGTTAGGACGGATGAGCAAAAGTCGTTGTACCGTATGTGACTTTGTAATTTAATTTACAGTAAACACAGTGTGTAAGCCTGTCCGGCTGGGATATATTTATGACGATGGAACTGTACGTCTTCCTGACGCAATCGCTGATGAAACACACAAAAAATTGTCATCTTGTCAACATTTCAAGGCGGTAGGAAGAGAAGCAGAAGAGACCATCATATGTTGGCGACAAATCTAGACCGTAAATGAATAATCAATGCAATGGGAATATATTCAGACAAAAACGGCTTATCTTAGTGTCGCGTGCTTCACTTTAGCGATAATGAGGTAAGAAAATATAAGAAATTTTGTGAAAGGAAGGAATATTTCTCGATATAATATCACTTTTATAAGTACACAAAAGACATATATTTATTCATGTATTAGTTCTTATTATTAATATGTTTAAATAAGCGTGTAATTTTCTTCCACGTTCTTAGCAGAGGTCGAAATGCAAGGCGCACTCATAACTGCTACTGTGCCCCTTTTCGATGTGACACTGTACGTCTTTGTGAAGAGGTAGGAAATCGCGCTGTACGACTTTTCGACGTGCTGCCCAATTTTCCATGCACAATATGGATGTTATTTGTGAACATATCATTATCCTTTTGAACTATGAATCGTTCTACAAAGGAAAGACAGTAGTGTCAACATCGATGCCCCTTTTAGGGCAAAGATGATTACCCCAAAATTGCATGTCACGATGCAAGACACCAATCTCTACGCATTTTACACTCAATCTTCTTCTTTTCTAGCTAAAAGCAGTTATACACTATGGAGAAGATCACTTAGTTGGATCCTCTCTACAGGCGCAATTATTGTGATTTCAGTTTGCCAGTGCCTTAGATCACAACGAAACTTAATCGTATAATGTTTAGAACTGGTTCCACGTATACCATGCAGATTTCATTGATCTTAACTTGGATTTTAGATTAAGTCAACGCAAGTACGTCGACACCCTAAGTTGTAATCGAGAAAACCACTGGATTGACAAGTACGGTATATTCCTATCTTGGAATTTAAGATGGAAGGCAATACAATTTATACCCGAAAATGTATGCTTTTACAATCCAAATAAAACATTTAACAAATGTGAAAATTCAACATCCAAGATTGTGCCAATATATCGAGCTAAGATTGGCACGAGGTACGGCAATTTCCGAATTTGCTGCTGCAAGATATGAAATAAATGTACTGGAAATACAAATCACATGTAATTAAATTTTCATCCGACGACACCGAAATTGAGAGAACACATTCCGTTCTGCACAACATATAAAAAAAATAATTGAAATTACATGTGGATGCAGTTCTGTGCTTGTTTTTACATGCACGGCGAAATTACGAAATATAACATTTTCGCCAATACCGGTAAGAAAATATAGAGATTGGCAAGAAATATGGTACAGCATATCCTGAACCTGGTGTTGCAGGATATTAAACAATAATGTAAATTGATACACGTTTTCACAGCTAGAATTTGCGAGGACACCCAAAATACCTATACAGTCCTTTTTTCAACACATTATCAAATCAAATTTTGAAAATACATATACCCGTAAATTTAAACCTTCGATATTACTATGGCGTCCCACCCAAAGGATGTGATTGGAGCTAGTACCATATGGAAAATATGACCTACGCAATAAAAAATTGATTTTGATTCAAATGTATACTCTGAATAATTCCAAGCCAGCGAGTATCGTGATTTTCAGATAAGGCCGTGAATTAATTGGTGTATACTTTCATGCAAGTGGAAGACGAACTTAACAGAAAACATATTAAGAGTGCATGGTCATACCCATTAGTTTTATGCTATGTCCCAATAGATTGATCAAGTTCCAAGAGATTGTTCGTGTAAGTAGCTGCGGACCTGAGCCAGTTCTGTTATGATCGAATGTAACATGAATATATTTACAAGAAAGAAGAGAAAGAGAGAAATAGAAGGCGCCTTCACCTAAAATCAGCGATTTTGCAGTAATACTTCACGGCCCTGTCCTTCGAGAACCGTGATACTCACGATCTTGGAATTATTCTGTGTATGACAAAATGTGGATCTTTATGCCAGTCAAAATGTTTCTTTCATAGGTAATGTTTTATTTTTGGGAAGGATTATTTTTGGCACCGCAAACTGGGGTCGGTTCTTGGCTCGAATGTACTGCATCCTTTACGTCAATATTTCGTATATACTGAGACAATGGCAAGAAATACACTCTGAAAACTTGTGTATACAAAAAGCACACACAAATTTGTAAAAAATAAATAAAATAAAATACTACACCGGCCGGGTAAAGTGTGCATGCTAATTTTTGATACACTTCTTTGTTCCTTTGTAAGCACTTTAGTTTTGGTATATTCAGAAATTGCAATGATATAAAAAACATAATCCAAAACTCAAAAGCAAACAACTTGTCAACCTAGGTGTTGCATTTTACATTATTGCGGTGGTACGACAGAGATGATGTCCACTTGAACGTTTTGAAACACTTGGTGTACCTATACGCTTCTGTAGATTGGTACATCCCGTGATCATTAAGATTCTTCTTCTTTGCAAAGCGTTTATCTCATGTATCGCATTCAAACTTCTTGTCCCCTTTTTGGTGATAATTTTTAACATGCACCTTCAGATCACCAGGATACAAGTACCCAGCCCCATATTTGAAGCATCTGCATTTCGTATTGGCGTGGTTATTTATATGACCGCCATGTAGTGGTTTATGATCATACACGTCTTGCGGCACATGGAACAATGTTACCTTGGGGTTCCACGGTATTGGTTGCGATGACAATGTAGTCCCTGTCTACTGGTAAATTTCTTGCCACAAAAATGGCAAATGAAGCCGATCGAGCAGAATTTGGTATGTGTATCTCTGGACCATTTCACTTTGAATGTTCTACTGCAAATTGGACAGCCGTAGAATATTTCCGTATGTACGTCCCCGTGCCTCCATTTGGTAAAAAAGGTACACAGTAGTAGCGTAAGCGTATATTGAGGGGACTTTCACCCGGATGTAGTGACGTCACGGGGAGGATTGAGGAGGAACTAGTGGCGCCATCTGTACACTCTGGACGCAAGGGAGACAACTCGATCTGCCAGAGTTTGGCCGCCATCTTGAATTTTTGAGGCGGTGTGCGCTTGGCGGCCATCTTGAATGTTGTGGAAAAGGGGATGTATTCCTCCGCGGTGATGCGGTCCTGGTGGTCATGCGGTCGAGGGAAAAGGCCTCCGCGGAGAAAAAGTAGTCCCTAGATTGGAAATACGCTGCATGGTCCGATGGGGTCGAGTGAGGTATCAAAGTGAAGCTTATGTGAAGGGGCATCTAATGGGCTGGGTGTGGGGTTGAAATATCGGCATTCTGCGCATGCGCGGTGGCCCAAGGGTATGAAAATAGCCGTGTTGGAGCTAGGGGCGTCCCTAGTGGACCAATGGGGTCGAGTGAGGTATCAAAGTGAAGCATTCGTGAAGGGGCATCTGATGGGTTGGATGTACGGTAGGAATATCATGCGCAGACGCAATGCGGAGCTCTCGTCCAATCAGAAGCGAGTATTTCAAAACCGTCACAGAGCTCTCAGCCAATCAGAAGCGAGTATTTTGACCCGGTGCATTATGGGACATATCCAAGATGGCGGCACGTATGTTCAAGATGGCGGCACATCCGGTGTCGAAAACTGGCCATTTCGTCGGGATGTGGTCACCTAGTGTCGAAAACTGGACCCTGTATGGTACCCGCTAGACGTTTTGGAGCTAGGGGAGCCACTAATGGTCCAATGAACAAGTGTGTGACGTCACTTCCGGTTTGGGTGAATGGGGCGTGACCTTTGGCCATGTCTAGACTTGTCTGTGTCTGTCATGTACTGGGTGTTTTTTCTCTACAATGGCGTTCACGTGGTGTGGTGGGTCTGCGCAAGTGTGTGTGTTTGTGACGTCACTTCCGGTTTTCGCTAAAACGATCTCCAACTTTCCCGGCCCCGGCCCGCCCCGGCCCCCCAGCGTGCACGCGCGCGCGGGTTCTTCTGCCGCAGCGCGCGCGCGCGTCATCACCGGCAGTGCGCGCGCGGGACAAAAGGTGACATCCAAGTCAAAAGGTTCTATGTCCAATGAGACAATGTTGCGGCATCGCGATAGTCGGAGCTTGAGCACAAAAAATGGGATTCTAGATGAACCTGGGAAAGATGGGCAGTTCCATTTGGACCAATCAGCGGTCGAGAAAAAGAGCCAATGAGCGATCGAGAAAAGAACCAATGGACGGGTACTAGGTACACGTCTGTGCCTACATCCGGGTACTACGATGCTTTCGCCTACGTCCGCGCCTACATCCGGGTTCTTGTACACCCGGGTAATGTTTTCTGGACATGGATGGGTTACCTTTGGCTCCATTCTAGGCCACTGATTGGCTAATACGGTGTTCAAAGCCAGTTTCATGCATTATGCTCATAGAACTTATAAACTTAATCTATACGTGTTGGACGAGTCTCTTCACTCACCGTATACACGTACCTCAATGAAATGCCTGCTCCAAACCTAGACCAAAAACACGTACTTGGTCTGTAGGCTGATTTCATTGGCTCTCTATTTTTACTATAGTGCTCTTGCATTCTAACATTGATGGGTTACATTTTGGCCCCATCCTACACCACTGATTTCAGTTTGACTGAATCTCCACATTGGGCATTGATGCATTATGAATAAAACACACAACACAGGGTTTTTTGGTGAGATCTCATTTTGTTTTTATTCAGTAACAACAACAACGTGAGAACAACCACGTGAAAACTGAAGCCCAGAACAGGGGGCTTGTACATTGAAAGAACTGAAGCCCAGAACAGGGGGCTTGTACATTGAAAGAACTGAAGCCCAGAACAGGGGGTTTGTAAACTTAAGCCCAGAACAGCGGGCTTGTGTACATTGAAAGAACTTAAGCCCAGAACGGGGCTTGTACATTGAAATGATGGGCGGCCCAGTCATATACGAGTACATCGCGGTCCTCGGCCTTGGGGTACTCGTCAAACATCTGTACGATGGTAGATAAGGGTCTTCCCGGGCATCGATGGTACAGGTAAAACAAGCAATATTGTCCGCACACGCTACTGGTCAGGCTTTGCAACGTTTGACTGTTCCAACACCACGCCTCTGTGCCTTGATCCATGAAGTCTGTTAAATCGGGATGGAGGGGTAGCAGGCCGTACGGGTCAAAGTATTCGCCCTGCTGTTCTGTCAAGTACACGCCCACCCAATGTTCACCGGGCCGATCCATCGGGTCCGTGTTGAGAACGTAAGCAGCAGGATACATACGGTCTAATGTGAACACATCTCGGGCGAACACCCCTTCAAAGACCATACGTGTCTCTGTGTCATTCTCCAGCACGGTGGTTATCTGGTCTGTATCCATGTTAGGTGGAGAAGTCACACAGGACGTTGCGCGCTTTGTCCACTTGAATGATGTTGTCAAACTCGGCGTAGCAGATCACATTGACAGTGGTCGCCAGGGCTCGTGCAAAGTGGATTTCCACCCGTAAATTGCCTTGCTTGGCCAGGGTCAGCTGATGGTCGTTCTCTAAGGTGGGGGTCAGATCGAAACAGAACAACGTGTATCCGTTCGCGTAGTGCTCCCGACTGATGAAATTCCCTTCGCCCTGGTTGATTTGACCGGTGGCTGTAAACAGGCTCTGATAGGCTCGAATGAAATTCCTGCGCCCAAAGTTCGGTGTTAAGGCCGTGGCTGGCACCTGTTGTCCATCCACATGCAGGGCCACAAAATTGATGCCGAAATGCGAAATGTTGAAAGTCAAACGGATTCTCCGGGTAGTCTCCGCTGAAACTGGTATTTTCCTCACAGGCCAGGATCAATCGCTTGGGTAGTTCCCCCAGGAACAGGTTTTCTTTGTTGGCGCCCATATTTCCAGCAGGCACAGAGAACACTTTGGTTTGTACACGTCGGATAGGGTACTGGGCTGGTTTTGTTTCCAAGGCTTTCGTGTGTCCCAATTGAACTGCTGGATTCGGTTTCACTTTTCGGACATACAGCACTGCCTCTTGGATGACAATCTTATAGTCCGCTGCATGCCCCTCTACGTTAGTGGCCATCAAGGCGAAGGTCGGAGGCGCCCGTATCAGTCGGATTTTGATGGGGATCTTGTTCAAGAGGTACCGATCTTGCATGAACATGTCTGTGTGCAGTCGACCCATCATATCCACCGAGGCACTGTTCGCAGTGAAAGCCTTCCGTTTGTTATATCCCACATTGTCCACCGTGTCCAAGTGCTCGGGTGTGTCCTGGTAGAATAAACCGGCTGTCAGCTGAGACTTTTTAGCCTCTCGGCCATACGACAACAGTGTCTCGATGTAGGCTCGGTACGGGTACGTGTTGGTGGAGTCACTGATGAGTTTGTCGCTGAGAAAAATATCCACCTGTTGAAACATCGAGTGCAGCCAGAGATTCGTCGGGCCCACCGTTGCTTGGTCAACGATTCTGGTGCCAGCTCCATTGATCACCTTGGCTTTCACATACAAGTATGTATGGGCTAAATCCACATAGGCCGTATCCGCATTACTGATGGTGAACTCGATGGGCCCGGTTTCGTTGATGCTGGAGAGCGGGAGATGCTCCACCCATAATCGTTGTTCGGCACTCGTCTGTGTGGGCGGCACGGTCCACAAATCAAATTCACTGTTGGTGGAGGGGCAGGACTCGGTGTGGATCAAGGACATGTTTAAGAAAAGATATCCTTTGTCTTCTTCGATGTGCGTCGTCGCTGGGTCGGTCGTCGATTGGTGCGTGGTCTCGGTGGGGCAGCTCTTTTATTCCCTACGGTGCGTTGTGCTTTGGCCACCAAGACGCCTCCCCCTTCTTTGGCCCGCCGTTTCAAGGCTTCCTTGGGTGCCGTACCCCCCAAGACATCACCGGCCACTTGCAGTCCACTGCGTACCGCTTGTTTACCCATTGCTTTCACCCCACGCGTCACCAAGGGCAGGAACGTTTTGACGATGCTGCCGAGTATGCTCCTAGCCCATGTCCTCGTTGCATGCGTGCACCGCTAAAGACCGGAAAGCCACCCCCGGCCTGTTGGGCATAATAGTCCATATAGCTGCGTGCATCGCACTCGTAAGGTACTTTCATTATGCAAAGTGGGGAGCACGTGCTTGTCGAAAATGAAGTGTCAGCACCACCTTCCCGCGTTCGAATGCCACCGGTCGTCCCGTGTCATCTCTTATATCCACCGTGATCGTGTTGATGTCGGTTTGTCGTACGGGCAAGTAGAGCATGTGGGTGAAACTGTGGGTGACTTGATCTCCATACGTCTTTTTAATGGGGACTATCCGTAACAGAGGTGTGTTGATATCGCCCACGATGTGGTTGTCCACCACGTCCGAGTAGACGTAGAGTCCGTACATACCCGACTTCATATCCATCGGGATCTCGCCATGGTGTTCGGTGGGACCAGCGAACGTCTTTAGATCGAAACCCAGCATTTGCTGTAGGATAGGACTCAGTACGACACTCGCCTTGCCGGTGACGATAAGCTGTGCCTTGTCGTTGTGTGCGTTGCAATCGAAGTCCACGTGATTCTTGAAGGGAAAGGATTTGATGGGTTTTGAAGTATTCGTGACCTCCCGTAGAGCCTTATAATGCAACAGTCTTGTCAGCCCACCCATGAACTCCTTTGGGGTATCGTATTGGCCTTCGGGGAGGGTGAGTCGGGTGTTTTTGCCTTCGT
>JAVTVY010033794.1:0-15360 GCA_036873755.1 Hanleya hanleyi | reverse complement strand
AAATATTGTGATAAAGTTTCCTTAACAGTGTCAAAAGAGTATTAAATTTAAAATTTTGACTACCGGAATGTCGCGGTCATAAATGTCGTACCAGTCACGTACTACCTAAATGTCGCGTTTCGAAATCTCGTCTGCCGAAATATTCCGACATCGCGACTGATAGCCTACAATATAGAGACAGTTATTGAATACTTGGTCTGCCTGGGTTATTGTGAGGAATATGCCGATTTCATCTTGCTGGTAACCAATACCTGACGGTACCTTGTATCACAGCCGTTCAACTACAGGTGACGACCTGGTCCAAAGCGTTGACCCATCAGTTTCAATTAATTCGCTGATCGAATGCGAATAACGTGGTCCTTCAATTGGAGAAAACCAATGCTCCTCAAAATCTAATTTCAGCCTGTAACAGGAATGTGTGTCAATAATATTTTAATATTTCCATAGATTTCCTGGAAACAGCTAAGGAATTTCCTACAGCTTATTTTTTCTGTCAGAGTACGATGCTAACAATCTCGGGTCGAACGAGTCCAGCGGTAAAGGAGATGTAATGTATCGATATATCTCGGCCCTCATACGTGAACACGGCATCATTTACCTATCGAAATGTACCATACACCAGTGATGTCTTACATGTAGGTGATAACGCTCGTCTCATCAAGTCCCACCAATCTGACGGGTCCTCGAAGTACATGTAAGTGAAAAAAATTGTTTCGAAAACTGATTACTTATTAAAATAGACCATTTTCTTAGAATTAGAATCGTCTTTTAGATTTAGTTGTTTTAAAACTTAGAGTTAGAGGTGGAGTTAATTATTGGGCTACTGACTGGCGTTGAATTAACTGATTAATTAATTAATTAGTGGACCATCTTCACTGTTCGGTTGCGCTTCAAATCCAGAGAGAGCACGATAGATATTTCTAAAGCTAAGAAAACACCGAGTTGAGCGTTTGACAATCTATTCACTTTAACGTGTAGCTTGCGTAGCCATGGCGAATAAAGGTCGCTCCCGTTGATTTCGCAGTGGTAGAGAAATTAATGATACCCAATTAATGTCCGGAGAAAGAACATTTGTCGTAAAATACGTGTTGCACACTGATTTATATCACGAGGAATACAGTCCTGGAGTCCCAGTTGTACGATTATGAAATGATGAATGCCTTCTATGTGATTAGATCGCGTACACCAATGCTCTCCCATGCAGTGTTTTTGTACACGGGTGATTTAAAACGAGAAATATTTCATACTGCATAGGTTTTGCAACAATAGCCTTCAGATGGCTGGATTCATGATGGGGTCGATCGATCTTAGGAATCATGATAATACAACCGTAATCTAATTCCTCCATAGTTATAGAACACATGTATTTGAATGTAGGGTCAGTTATCTTTTGAACAGTTCTGGGTATAGCCCAATTCGGAAACCGCTTTATCTCCCTTGTTCCACCAGGGGCGTATTGGTGCAGAGAACTTCCGGTAGGTACCAAAGGCCCGCACAATTAGTTTTGGTAATTAACTAGTCTATTTTTCGAGAAATTTTTCTTTATAATCTATTGGTTGATGTAGAAAATATAAACAAAATAGTTTTTCAAACAAATATTCTTCAATAGTTGATGAATATATCATTCACAATAATATCGGGTGCTTTTGGTGAAAGTGAAACCGAGGCGACTACTTCCCGGAAGCAGCTTCTAATTCCTGTAAATCTTAAAGAGCGGCAGTTATTCAGGGGGAGATCAGACCCTTTCCGGAAAGGGCTATAGCTTCGCAAAATAAGAAATGAGAGGAAGCTATCCGATTTTCGTATTTATTTACTTCGGTACATTCATCGGTACATTCGTCTAGTTAGACTGGATCTAGTTGTCAATTTTTATTGTGGTTTTGTAAAATCATCAGATGCACATGACAAACCTTTTACGAAGTTGTCTGTCCTGTGAGAAATGACACAAAACCTCGTATATCCAACATAGGTTCGGGACACAATATATCATATAAAGGCTCACAAAAGACAGACCAAAGAGCCTGTTACCCAGACCGTATCGGTATCATAAGTCTTCACATGAACATCTACAATAAAAGCGCGCGACTGAGATACTAAGGCTACGTCCGAGAATCAGTCGTATTCTCGGATCTGAATGTGAGGTGCTGAGGGAAGTTTTCCTGTGGAGTCCTATGTCTGCCTTTTAGTCGCCAGACGTTAGTTTGTCCCACCTCTTGCATATCGCTCCAATCCAATATGCCCTTTTATGCCCGCTTCACTTCATATGTAGTAAACCCCGGATGGAACATCATATCTGGAAGTATACCGTTGCAAGGATTCTCTTATGCCGTTATATGAATTAGGTCTTTGGATTATGGACAATGAATTCTTTTCATTCGTTCATATTTTTAACCCTATCTGGCCTGGGCTTTTTAGGACCTGTTGTGACCTGGTGCGGGCCGAGATGGCCCCGCCCTAATTATTTTTCTTACCCCTTGAGCTAGGGGGCTGAAACTTACCACACTATACCCTTCGGTCAAGCTCAACCAGAAACTTTCAACAAAATCCAAGATGGCCGCTTTGATGACGTCACAGTGACGTCATTTTCAAAAACGGCATTTTTTGGTCGATTTTTCAGTCAGATTTTTCGAATTTTTTATCTATGCAATTTCTCCGCAAAAACTGCATGATAAATTAGTAAATATTAATGTGATGTGAAATAAAATAGTTTTTGCCCGCTTTTCATCGCGGAAAAGCAGAAAGTTTGAAGAAATATGACAAAAACATAACTTTTCTGGGACCCCACGTGGCCGCCATCTTGAATTTTCCCATGATCTTCTGCTCGGGGTTTATGCAAATAGGCTCAAAATGACTCCAATCTGATGAACTATAAAGTCACAGAGTTTCAGCTCTCCATTTTTTGTCGTTCCGGAGATAGCGACGAAAGTTGGGGGGGGGGGGGGCATTTCGACCTCCCTCCAGGACAGGTAGGGTTAATGGACGTCTGCTGAATATTGAATGAAGGACAAGACGCTTGTATCCTCTCGCGTGGACTCGATTCCAATTGTGGACATAATTTACTACCCATTTTGGATAGCAATATTTCAGAAGGACCTGCATACGGCGTATAAATATCTAACCTGGAAGCATTTACTAGATCATGTGCAGACTGTGACGGTTTGAATCAACGCAATACAATATTACTGTGGAAACTTGACCACCATACGCATCCATTCAAATTTTCTTAATTTCGGTGATAAATACCCAACACTGAAGGAGAATGCGATCATAAAATTCAACGTTCCTGAGCCCGTGACTAATTCTGTTTAAACCGGGGCTGCGAACAGTTTTTTTTTATATCATGTTTTAACTTTCTTTAGTGTTCAAATGACCAGTCATAATCAAAGCGTGACTGAGACACATACATTCGAAACGACTTGGAATTTATTTGGATAACGAATAATAACGCAGTTGCGTCACTTGTCCTTTAGATGGAGATCTAGTAGAGAAGAGGTGCATGTATATAGATCGATGTAGGACGCATAGAAAGCATTTTTATGACATCCACCGTCATTGTGGTGTATGAAAAGATGGGAAGTTATTTCTATTCTTGAAAAAGTATATAATCACAACAACAACAACATCGACGAACACACCCACTGCTACCCAAGCCACTGTGACCAATAGTCCTATATATCATTTACTCCACTTTAAAACTGTCATGTTAGACCCATTTCGTAGTCGAAGTTTAGGTGTCGGATCTACATGTAGCATTCGGTATTCAGCTGTCGTGTTCCAGATAGTTTCTGCGTCAATAGAGGAAAGATCTAATACGTTCGACAATTAGCACCGGTTCGAACGGACTTAAAATTGTTTCTTTTAAGAGAGATGTGACACTTGTATAAAGAAGTGAATACTATGGCATTAGTTCTGAAAGTAACAATTTGCTATGAGATGTATAATACGGGAGGAGGGCCACACTGCACTATGTCAAGTTAATCAGTGGATCCCAACGCGTAAGATTTACGTTCATACGTCATAAAGTTAGACCGCGGTTCGCAGTTCGTTAGTCACTCAGTCACTCATAGCAGCGCCCCTAGCAGCGCCCCCTGGCGTCAGATTTGGGATATGAATATGCAAAGATAGAGCATGACATTCTCTCTTGCTATGCAGAGATTGGAGTTCAAAGTATTCATAATAAAAAAATTACAGATTTCCATATCTGCAGAAATAATTGCTGGTCCCCTCGAATAAGGAACTGCGAACTGCGAACCGCGGTCTAACTTTATGAACGTGTAACATTTGAATGTGTAGCACAATGTCACAAATAAATTTTACACAAATAAATGATATGAAGGTAGATTTTTGTCTCGAAAATTTCCCATATCGCATTTCGCAGTCCGCTTAAGGGAGTTCGTTATCTTCCGTTCGCAAACAAGTTGATGGCAAAGTCTCCTAAATAACTGTCTTATATAGAAGTTTTACTGATCATATTCAAAAAGTCATATACTTTGACCTTTTGTTTTTGATATTTATGGTTTTTTTAATGTTTACCGTATGAATGATTGAATCCAACATGTGCATTCAATATGCCATCTTAGCAAAAAAAACTTGCAAGCTACAATCGTACTTTATGCGTGATATTTATTAGCAAGCCTGATAAACTTTGAATTGAAGGTGCTAGGTAATATAAATTTGCTGAACGATATCCTGCAAGATTTTTTTGCTACGTTGCTTGAAATCTTCACACATTTTTACAGGATCTAAGGAATGACCCTGGGTGACATATACGCATACGAATATTATGAACAGTTTCCTGAAATGAACAGTTACAAAATGTCATAATTGTCGAGATAGCGAACGCCGGGCAGATGTGAATGTGAATGATTAGGATTAACCAGGCTTATCACGACCATGCCTACCTGTGACAGAGCGGCCGCAATGAACTGAACTGCAAAATAACGCTGGAATCGCCATAGTGTCAACTTCTAGTACTATAGGCATGATTCATGCTAGTTTAGAATTATTGCCATTCCTATATGTATGTCATAGCCCCCGTTGGTCAAATGAGCATGAAAAACGGAGCAAACGCCCCTCCCCTTCTCCCTTAATATCCTTTAGCTCTGGAAGATGAGAGTGGAACCTAGGAGTTATCTATCTCCACATGAACATCTGCAATAAATGCACGACTGATTTACTAAGGCTACGTCCGAGAATCAATCGTATTCTCTGGTCTGAATGTGAGGTGCCGAGAGAAGTTTTCCTGTGGAGGGATATTTCGTATGATGCATTGCATTCCACTGGCCTCGTTGGGCTTCCGGGGATTTAACTGGGATGTCGTTGTGCACACTGCTATTTAGTCGCCAGACGTTAGTTTGTCCCACCTCTTGCATATCGCCCCAATCCAACATGTCTCTTTACTCTTAGTGGCAGTCCTATGTTGAAGTATTAATGGGAAAAGGAGCATATCCAAAAAATCATATACTTTGATCGTGTTGTTTTTGGATATTTATGTTTCTTTTTAATCTTTATCGTATGAATGATTGAATCCAAGAAATAACATGGACTTCTATTGGGTTTTAGGGTACACTCTCAGAAATATTCAGGGAATACTCCTGAATTGATCAGGCTGTACACCCACAACTCAATTGATTTTACCTGAAATCGAGGGATAATTTCCTGAAATTCAAGAATTCATGCCTGAATTCAAGCTAAATTACCTGAATTTTAGTGAATTTTACGTACCTGTAGGGTCGTGAACTTCATAATCAGGGTGATAAATTTGTCTGAATATCAGGGAAACTCCTCTCATTAAGGGATATTTGTCTTGAAATTCAGGCAATTAGACCTGAATTTCCAAAATCCCTGAAATTGAATTGTGGGTGTACAGCCTGATAAATTTTGCCACGAAAGGGTCCTTCACCATGCCGATTTCAGGCGAAGAAGATAACTGCCAAAATCGCATGTTCGAATATATCAGAAAACATCCAATACAAAGCGTAGGTAGGCTAAAAATGAAGTGTACATTTAAGTTTCCCTGCCAGATAAGTGAAATTCTTGCTGTTGATGATAGTTTTGAGGGTTATATTTATCTCATTATGCTTTCCCAGCTGATATAAGCGCTCATTTGTACGGCCCATCGACTTTTTAAAATACTTTTTCACATTTTTTAATACTTTTTCTGATTTTCTTGTGTATTATCTAAAATTTTCGCTCATTTTCTACAAACAGATTCTAGTTTATAACATAATTTCTTTAAATTTCTGTAATTTCTAGTAACGTTGTCATAAATATCTGTATTCACAGAAAACCAAAGAAAACTCTTGGAAACCTTTACTGAACGATGGAAACCTTTACACAGCGGTGGAAACCTTTACACCGCGGTGGAAACCTTTACACCGCAGTGTAAAAGTTTCCGCCGAAGGTTTTCGGTGAATATATAATGCAGATATTTATGACAACGTTACTAGAAATCTAAAGAAATTATGTTATAAACTAGAATCTGTTTTTTTTAGAAAAATAGGCGAAAAATTGAGAAAATATACAAGAAAATCAGAGAAAAAGTACGCAAAAATGTGAAAAAAAGTATTTTAAAAGTCAATGTCCTTCATGGGCGACCGTACATTTATATATAAATGTAGGCTTCTGCGATTATTTTTCTTATCCCTTGAGGTAGCGGGATAAAACTTACCACACTATACCTTTGGGTCAAGCTCTACCAGAAAATGTCAAACAATCCAAGATGGCCGCTATGATGACGTCACAGAGACGTCATTTTCAAAAACGGCATTTTTGGTCGATTTTCCGAATTTTTTATTTATGCAATTTCTCCACAAAAACTACATGGTAAATTTGTAAATATTAATGTGATATGAAAGAAAATAGTTTTTGCCCACTTTTCATCGCGAAAAAGCAGAAATTTTGAAGAAATATTACAAAAACATCACTTTGCTGGTTCCCCACGTGGCCGCCATCTTGAATTTACCCATGATCCTCTGCTCAGGGGGTTATGCAAATAGGCTTAAAATGACCCCAATATGATCAACTATAAAGTCAAGGAGTTTCAGCTCTCTATTTTTTGTCGTTCCGGAGATAGCGCAGAAAGTTTGATAGGGGGGCCATAATGGCTCCCCAGGCCAGGCAGGGTTTCCCCACCAATATACAAAGGAGACTCATCCAGGATTTAGCCGATTGCTCAGATTTAGCCGATATTGGTATACGGTTACTCAGATTCCCGATGACCATGATGGTGAGGGTGTTATAAAGCCTTGGCAAATACGAAACCCATTTTAGCATATTGCTTATAATTAATAGCACATCGAGTGCGTTAGAAGTGACAATCTGTATGGACTAAATATTGACCGAAGGCTTACAGGAATAATCCGTCTTTCAGTACATCAACTTTGAGTCCCCTGATGGATGATGTGCTATATGTAGGTCGTATATATAGGTGTCGGGTAAACAGAATGACCTAGCTGACCGTATCGGATAAGCATGCTCCCGAAAACATCTCGATGATTAAGAGCGATTCTCGGCTGGAATACGCAGTGTCTGGATCCGACATATGCGACCATTGTAGGTGTTCTTGTTGACACATTAAATTTGATGCACTCTCAAGTGAAACTAAAACTAGCCTAAGCAGAGTATATACGTGAATTAGTTGTTGGTATTACTTTGTATATTTATTAACGCCTCACCACGTATACCATCAGATAAAACAATTCATTTGATCACAGAGTCTTGCCACTCGTGTTAGGGTTTCGTGAGACGGATATACGCAAAAACAACACAAAAGTTGATCCTTGATACATCAGATAGTAAGCAATTTCCGGCGTTCTAGTATCAAATAACATATCGTGGATGTTCATTGCTGATCATGATAGCCCGTATCGTAACATCTCTGACCTAGGGCGCAGCGTAACTTGTTCCTAATTTAGCTCAACCGGGGGCTGGTGGCCCTTTGAACACGCTTAAAAAGAAAGTGTTGAAATAACCCTTTAAGGGTGTCCACAGGGACTACACTTATAAGAGCAGTCATTGTGGGCACCCTTAAAGGGTTATTTCAACACTTTACGAGTAAGTTTCAACATTTTAGTTTTAAGCGTGAATATTCATGGTGTACAAATGAACAGTCACAATCAAAGCGTGACTGAGATACACACTCTGGAAAAGGACATGGAAATTCATTTAGATAAAGAATAATAGTCAGTGATTAGGATTTCATGTGAAGATCAGCACCATGTCTTGATGACATCTCTGAATAGCAAGTGTCAGACCCGACATTCGGTATTCAGCCCTGGTTCATAAAATAATTCCACGGTCAAGATTCAGACATATTTTGTATGTCAGTTACAATAAATTCCAAATGTGCATGTAATAAAAATAATAAATACACAAGACGGTCTTATCCAGGAGAGTAACAATAAACAGTTTTCAATGATGTCAGGAAGACATGATCGTGTTCTATAAAAAAATCCTAATCCGCTGACCATTATTCTTTATAGAAATGAATTCCATGTCGTTTCCAGGGTATGTATCTCGATCAATCTAATGACCGTTTCTCTCTTGTAGCAAACCATCTTGTGTTTTTATTATTTTTATTTCATACACATTTGAAGTGGTTCTTTCGATTATTGACGCGGAATATTTATTATGGACGACAGCTGAATATTGAATGTCGGACCTGAGACTTACCACATACGTAAACAAATCTCTCAGTAAAGTTGAAATCTTAAGTCTTCGTAATGCCGACAGTGACATAATATATTCTTTATTTTCTATGAAAACAGATCAGAGGAAAAAAAAGGCGATTCTCTGCCAACAGTCTGACCGTTTCAATTGCTAAAGTTTGTTATCCATTCTTGTATTTCGTCCGTAGTTTCGAGATAGCCTGCGGTTCTGGTAAAAAATCATCTTTGAACAAGGTGAACATCCTTAATTTATTCCGACTTTTTTCTCCAATCGAATGGACTAATGAAACGGCCTTTTATTAATCATTAACATAAATACCCAGAATGCCTTACTTACATGGTTACATATTGGGACGTATAGCTGATATCTTTTGTACATTTCGAGTTACGTGTGCTTCGAAGAACCTACCGTTGGTGCTACTTTCACTGCAGGGGCATAGACGGTAAGTCAGGCTATACGCTCAACCCTTCCAAACCCGTTGCCAAACGTTTAATGCAGCGATGTACAGATTTATCTATGTAATGAACAATACACGTGTGCATTACTGTGCAAATTCTCTGCAACATCCCATATCGTCATATGACATTTATATACTCTATATTATTCACGTTGTACCATGCCTGTGACATAATGTATGAGTAACGGTATTGCAGAGGGCTTCTGAAACAGATCCGGGGAAGCCCCTGGTCACCCGCAGCACCTCGAGAACGCACAGATACAAAAAAAACATCTCGGAAAATAGCTTCCACTTAGACATACATGTACGGGTTTAAACTGTCAGTGATTCATTCTGTCCTAGTAAAAATCACCCCTCTGGCTTCTCATTAGAAAATATTCAAAGCTGGCAGTTTTATTATAGAAATCCCTCTCACTGCAACATGTCATTTTCCGGGCGTATCCCGATCTGCCCCGTTCCCGCCATAAATTCACACATTTTATGCCATTTTTCAAAATGTCATTCATAATCTATGATGGATAATGAAGCGCTTTGGTCGGCGTCGGGCCTCATCGTTACTAGTTCTGAATACGAACTTGCATTCTATATTTCTTTTGAGCTACAATAAAAGCGTGGCTGGGATACAAATCATCACCGGGATCACCTTTGGTTTTTGTGATGTTTTTAGAAATATGCAGTCAGTATATTGTCAGTGGGATCATACGAATTCTTGCCAGTACTTCTGCATCGTTTTTCATCACGCTTTTATTTTAAACGTTTTATGGCGAGAGCTGTATGACTACCCTGAAAACAGCTTTGGATGACTTCGTGTTCTCGTGGGTACATTAGCGTACACTACATTTGAGGCATGCAGCACACGAATACGGTCTGCATGGTAGGTACTACCAGTATATGGCATTTGCGTATAACAATTAAAGGTTCCTCCGGCAAAAGAGCGTTATTACTTAATTTGCTAAAATAGTCAACAAATGCACCCGTTTATATCAGTGATAAACAAATGTCCAATTTTGTGCAAATTAAATCTCGATAATTATCATGATTATATAATTATTAATTCTCTGTAACAAACATGCGAGCGATAGTTGGATTCATCAGAAGACCACACAGTTACAGTGATTAGCAGCGGAGAAAAGGCCTTACTTTGTTAGAATCTGTGCGTGTATTCTTTAGACCGGGCACTTTCCATATCTCATTTTGACCAATCAACGCCTGATCATGAATGAGTCGTTGACTGCTAACATGAATTCAGATAGGCCTAATTGAATAATTCTGTGGTAAAAATCAAACCACGCTTATTTGATGCCTTAATGTTTAGTATGTGTTTGCAAAATCTGGTCTACCAACCGGTACTGGAATTCCAAAATTTTAACTTTTGTAAATCAAAAGGTATCAGTAAGTACATACTGAGTTCCATTCTCTCTTGGGTTAAACATCAATGGCAAATGTCTGCAAGTGAGGCCAACAGTTCGGCAATTACCTCGAGGACCGGATTCCCCAAAAGAGGGATGGCACGTCTCCTTTATTGAGACAATTTGACAAAGAATATCCCTATTTGTTCCGAACATTCGAAATTACCAACCGAGAGAGACGTGTGGTGGTATTTTGCATAAATACATGTCATACATCAAGAACGGCAAAAACTTGAGAGCTGACACTTCGTCACTTTGTAGCTTACTATATGGGGGCCATCTTTAACCTACTTGCATGTAAATTCAAAATGGCGACCATGTGGGGTACCAGAAATCTGATGTTTCGTCATTTTTTGCTTTTTGCTTTTCTGCGAGGAAAAGTGGGAAAATACTATTTTATTTCATATCAGACTATTATTTACTAGTTTATCATGCAGGTTTTGCGAAGAAATAACATAAATAAACAAAAACGAACGTCACTGTGACGTCATCACAGCGGGCATCTTGGATGTTTTTTTATATTTTCTGATAGAACATGACCCAATGGTATTGCGTGGTGAGTTTCAGCTCCCTAGCTCAAGGAAAACTATTTTGTGGGGACCAAAATGCCTCCCCCCCCCCCCACCCCAGACCTGCACAGGTCCTAAAAAACTCAGGCCAGATAGGGGTTAGTGTAAGGTTGATGTTTCCTTCGAATATGAGAATTGATTATTGATTTTTTCGATTATGAGAACTGATAATTTCAGCAAACTGGTTGTTGAAGTGGGATAATTTAATTGCAGTGGCTGTAGATTTTATCCTGAAAGTTTTATCTTGGATTTCATTCTAGCAGACTTGTCTGTTTAACGCAGAAGCAAAGTACCTCCGAACAAACTCAGTAAACGCATGGTGGCATTCTCAATAATTCAAAAATTATATTTGTCATCGTCGGGATCTGATTAAACAGCCGGCACAGGCTCTTATATACCAAATATATGAGAAAACGACTAACACAGGCTGAAATGGTGGATATACAAAAGTCAAACTTTGTCAGTCGTTCTCTGTGAGTTACTTTGCTTCTGCATCATTCCAAGCATATCAGTGAACCAACGCGAGTGTTTGTTTTAAATGAACGAACTGTCCAGTAAATAATTGTGTGTTCGAGTTTAGGCGTTCAATTTCGGTAACGATCTAAACCAAATATGGAACAGACATAACCCAGTAATATTTTATTTGCCAATGGGACGACTTGTCGCTCAATACTGTATCAATATACTAATATTTGTATTATCCCAATTTCCAGCCGTAAATTAATCGAAATCTATCATGAAGAGATTCAGCAAAGATTGAAATACAAAATTCCATCAACTATTACCGGATATCAGAATCAGAACCAACACCCTTGCCATGCCATATTTACCAGGGATAGGGTGGGGTTTTGGTTTGACGTTACACTCAGTTATTTCACCCTGATGGCGACAGCCAGTTTGATTGGTGGGGGATGACAACACATATAAGGAAATTGGGAAGAGGTGTCGACATACTGACATAGCTTAATTCCGGATCCACTCTGGCTCCGGAAGCCGGAGTACCCGGAGAGAACAACCGCTCGTCGGCAAGCAACTGACAAACTTGCACACATGCACCAGTTATTTATATTCATCACTAATGTTGTATATCTGTTCATTAAGGTCATCAAGGTTGCCGGAAGAGACCCGGTAGTCCGTGCTTGATATTACATCTCTTGACAAAATTGTCGACCGCTTCTCTCTTGTAAGAAACCACCTTGTGTTTTTATTATTTTTATTTTATACATATTTGGAATGGGTGCTGTCATACGAAAAAGATCTTCTCAATTATTTATGGACAGCGGCTGAAATATTGAATTTCGAATCTGACGTCTGCTGTCTTAATTACCATGTTTACATGTATATCTTTATTTGTTTAGTCACGTGTTCGTATTTCTATGTTATGGCTGCCTGGTACTCGAACAGCCGATAGTGTCTTTATGGACGGTGGCTGCCAACTGAGTGGGAGATCGGATGCTTCAAATCCAATCTAAACTCTATTCAGATGTGTGTTTCCTCGAACTATCCAGCTCTGGGACTGTGGTATAATACTATCAGGTCGCATATTGACAGGATGATGTATGAAGACGTCACAACGAATTTTCGTCACGACATACTTGAATTGTCAGATGCTATCCATTATCCGACAAATTTGATAATCTGTGAATAGATTTCTTCACAACAGAAATGGAACCTCGATATTGGTATCTAATAGCAGGCACCAGATCCGAAATTCAATATTTAGCCGTCGTTCCATACCAGAATTTTCTCATTATTAATCCAATCGAAAGTATCCCGTGCATACATGCGTTGTCTTGGCATATGAGGGAAAACTGCCGTCATTCTGCTGCCCAGGTCCCCCATGAATAGTACCCGAAAGTGTTCTGTTTTATACGTGTATACTATTTCTTTTGTTGCCACAATATTCGCCTCATATGTTGTCAAGCACACGACCTGGATCATCATTATATTAAAATGTATGGCACACACTGACAAAAAAATGATCCACGTCATATAAGAAAGATATTATATCTAATTATCTCTATCATAATACCGTGTCGTTCACGAACTGGTGTCTCTGCTGTTAGCCGTCAACTCAATTCGTCAGCGATAATTGGACCCCCGCTGAGGCATTAGTAGTGGACATCTCTTGCCAGTTCATTGTATGGGCAGTAGACACGCTTCTATCGTTTCGCCTAGGGTGATGTCTCCGAAAGCTGGTAAATTTTTGCGAACAGTGCCAACTCTTACAGCGCATCGTGTCGATGATAATGTGTTAACACTCTGGTGCTTGTCTAACGCAGTAACCCGATTAATTACGAGCCGGTTAGTTTTTTTCTGATGCATTTTAATGTAACATTATCCCCATTACGTGTATTATATGCCTGATTAAGCCAGGTCAATGTTCCTGGTTGTGCGTGAAAATAAATTACCGATAAATGAAGTAACCTGCTTATTATCACGATAGCTTTATAATACATGGCAGTGTGACTAACGTCACTGGACCTACGAAATAGGGTTTGAGATAATTTAAGTGTGTACTCGAGAGATGACTTGGGGGCCCTGTGTGCTACCATGAGAGAATTTATATAGCGTCTCTAATTGACAGTGGGAACTATTAACTTTTGCAGATGTCACCGCTGGTGAGTTATTAGCGTAGCAACTATTATCGCCCTCAGTTTCTATTACCCTGGAGAATGATCAGCCCAGCAGTACAGCACAAAGTGTTGGGGGGGAGAGTCCGAGAGAGCGGGGAACCCCCCCCCCCCTTCTCGGCATTATGCGATTTTTCTTAAATTAGCGTAGGGAATGATGCTCTGTCAGAGCAGTTGAGAAGTAAATGTTTGTAGTCCTAAATAAGACAGGAAACTGGATAAGAAACACAAATTTGAAGTGAGAAAGGTCAAGATCAGAGATTTGTTAGAATGCAAGATACAAGAATGCAATCAAATCAGGCATCACTAGAGAGCCATTTTCCATGGATATATTTATTTGGCATTCAACTTCAAGGTACCTCATCTGAAGAGAGTACATAATAATAATCAATGAACAATAAAGCACACACGAACAAAATAAACAACTGGTTATAGGTTACTGAATTTAAAACACAACGATGATTTTATTATCGATTTCTTCAGTAATAACATATAATAGGGTCATTGTTGTGTTTAAATTTAGTAATTTCTCTCATAAAATCCAGCCATTTTTTATTTCTTTTTGAGGTAGAACATTTTTTAACTAATGACTGAACTGAAGAAATGGTGCAATGTTGTATAGGCTGGATATATAAAACGTGCAGTATAACATGCCTTCAATGTCAACGAAATTCCAAGACCAGCAAATGAGTGAAAACGGATAGGCCTACTATCGGAATGTGTGTGGTATCGGAATGTGTGTCAACATTACACTGCAAGTTAGGCTAAAAATAACAACCTCCATTCTCCGATCAAATGATTTGCTTCCTTCATGCATCGTGGCATATACAGCTCGCCTGACGCGAGATTCTGGTATTTCGGTAGCCTTCCGCAATACCACCGGCTAACAGCGACCAGCATGATCACGAGGGTTCCCGAATATTTCCAACAATTTACGGCAGATGTTCGGGAAGCATGGCGTGGACTATGAGGGAAAACATGGAGGAGCTACCTTGAAACGTATAATGCCGACATATTTTGGCAAGTACCATTAAAGTTACTGATATTTTCGAGAGCTGGGCGCATCATTTTTTTTTGCTTTAGTGCTGGGCGGCCGAAGTTAGTCCCAGGCGCTTAAAAGTCACAGAGAAGAATACAGCCAAGGGTTCCCAATGGGCATGACAGTGCACTCGCTGAGCTAACAATAAATAATGAAAAAAATAATAATTATAAATCAAATTTTCATCAGAATTCGATCAGCTCAGAACTTGCTGGTAACAATGCCCTAATGCACGTTCATGCCAAAAATCAAGGTTCCAATGTTAATGGTTCTCCTTATTTTGCCGACGAAAGGATTCGTATGGACTCACTGACTCATTACCGGACAATTTGCGATCTGTAGCCTACTTCGTAGGAATACAGTATGTTTGTGTGTATTATTTCAGCCTGGAATAACTCTCTATATCAACGGATTGTGTACGGTCCGACGAGTTATTTGGAATTTGGGAAACGCTTCTGAAACTCCAGGCATTTGTTACGATGCGATTCGCTTGAGTTATTATTGCTCTTCGTCAAAAGTTGCGAGTCTTGGTGTTGCACTACATGTATATGCGCGTGGATTGTATGTTTGTTCTATATGAAGA
>JAVTVY010033793.1:0-15126 GCA_036873755.1 Hanleya hanleyi | reverse complement strand
TATCGTTTATCTTCATATCTTTACAGAGAACAATAGGAATTGCTTTCACCTCAGAATCAACTATTTTGCACAAAAGCACTAACTTACGGCCCTGTTACTCCAGAATCATGAGACTCAGTGCCTTGAAATTTTTCTGAGTGTACAATATAATACTGTACTTCATGCCAATTGAATAATTTCTTGTAGTGGAAGTATTTTATTTTGGTACTTCTGCATTGCACCTGACCTGGGGTCATTTACCCATCTAAAGATACAAGGTCCTTTATCAAACGGTGTTCATATGAACTTACCAAATGAAATGAATTGAGAACGTGTTTACCGGAAATCTATGAGTTCTTTTTATGCCTTGTTATCATTCCGCCTGATAGCTAGGCATAGGATGATTCCAATCGTTGGCTTTGTCAATAATGTCACAGATTAACAATACAAGTTCTGCCTATTCCTTGGCTATCACAATGGCTCGGCTGTTTTTTGCTATGGATGAACAGATAACAGACGAGCTAATAGAACGAAACCTTCTTTGATACGATTTAAACCTACCAGGCCTGCGAGCCATTATGGCGGTAGAAATAAGCATAGTTAATGGCCCCCAACCTTTTCTGAGCTATCTCCATGACGACAAAAAAGTGAGCTGACACTCTTTAAATTTTTAGGTTATCATACTGGGATCATTTTAAGCCTATTTGAATAACCCCCTGAGTAGAGGATCAAGAGAAAATTCAAGATGGCGGCCACATGAGGTTTCAGGAAAGTGATGTTTTCCTTATTTTTCTTCAAAATTTCTGCTTTTTCTCAAAACAATTTGGTAAAATTGGACAAAAATTATTTTATTTCACATCAGATTAATATTTACTAATTTATCTTGCAGTTTTATCGGAGAAATTACAAAAATGAAAAATTACGTCACTGTCACGTCATCAAAGTGGTCATCTTGGATTTTTCTTCACATTTTCTGGTAGAATTTGACCCAAAGGTATATTGTGGTAAGTTTCAGCTCCCTAGCTCAAGTAATAAGAAAAATAATTAGGGGGCCCGATAGCCCCTCCCCAGGCCTGACACAAAGAGTAAGAAACTGATACCTCTGAGAGATGATGATACCTCTCAGTGATGATATTCCTAGAATATGGTTGAAGCAGCATTATGTTGGAAAACAGGGAGAGTGCATATAGATTTGAAGTTTATCAGTAAAATTACGAAGCTGCTAAGTGACCCTGTCGAAATAATTATTAAATGGCAAACCACAAATATAATTGTTTCCTTAACAACAAAGACCTTGTATCCCTTATGTACGAAAGGTATGTTGTTTATAAGTTTATTCCGAAGAAAGAATTTCTTTCCTGGAGGGAAAGGTTTAGGTTTTTCAAAGTGTATACATTTCGACGGTTGGGCCACTTGGGAAGCAAACAAATGATGGCGTTTGCAAAGGTAACCAGTTCGTTTTTTAGAAACTTTTTGAGAAGCGGTCCTGATTATAACTTGACACATATTCTGTCACAGAGATCAGGGTATGGTGAAAAAAAGTAACCCGGGGTTTGTTCGGCTTGACATCACTGAGAATGACTTTAATTGAGTCAAAGATTAGTCAGAAAAAGGTAGGACATAAAAAATATCGATTTCATTTTTTTTTTTACATTTATAAATTTTCATAAATATACGCACGTCTAAGATATGACACCTTGAACCAAAACGAATCTCATGTTTTCAAAGTCATGGTATCTATCTACCGTGATACATCAAAATCTTACTTTTACTAACTTAACACCTAGTGGAGTTTTACTTATTGTATCGTAACTACCCCTTTGTTCAGTCAGATACTCTGGTAACATTCACCCTTAAACGCAACATGACAAGGGTGTTGGGAAAAGACGGTGTACTGACAAGAACTTATATGTCCAATATACTCGCCGCATTATATCTAAATGCATCTCAATAATCAATATATTTGGTACAGTTTAGTGTATCCGACTGAAGGTAAAACTGTTCATTCCTCGACCCACAGAAATTCACGGCTAGTTAAACTATCAGGTGACCACTACACAACACAAAAGATATAACGAACTCACCTGTGTGTGATTTTTATCATCTGTATGGACGTGTCGTACGCGCATATACATATTAAACCACAAACACTGTTTGTAAATGTGTGAGTTATAGACTATGTTTATATATACCCACTCGAATACCCGATACTATTATATAGTTCTGGGAAGTCCCAGTGTAATTGAATTGATTTATATATCCCAAAAATGTGAATTGTCTTAAAAGTTTGTGACGTCTGTTGACAGTATACTGGATGTTGGCAGATAATTCCATATATGCCGACCTTTATGATCATTCTGGTGAAGTAATAATTTATATTCTCTCTGGAAGGGATGGATGACCTTAAGACAGCTTAGTAAAGAATTCCAGAATTTATACTTAAGTTCGACCATTGCGTATATCGCTGAAACCGGTTCAACAATATAGTTCAATCTAGTTAAGGTATGTACATGTAGGCTACACAGCGGCTTGGTTAGCAGTTGGTGTCTTCGTCGATGTTGTTGTTAATAATGTTTTTTTTCTTCAAGAATATGATTATTTCCCACCTTTTCATACATCACAATGACAGTAGATATCATAAAAATGCGTTCTATACGACCTACACCGATCCACATACCCCTCCTCTATTATCATCGATCTACATACCCCTCCTATACTATATTTTTATCTATACAGATTAAAATATAGTAGAGAAGGGGTATGTAGATCGGTGTAGGTCGTATAGAACGCACTTGTATACTATTTGTATACCGGTACTCTGGTAAAAACATTGCTGATGTCATAAATACTATGACCATAGAATTAGATAAACTTTATAACCGGTTCTCATCGAATCGTCTATCTCTGAATATTAAAAGAAACTAAATATATGCCAGTCAAGCCAAACATAAAGTTACCACTCGGCCTTTTGTCTCCTCTGTTAATCTCGGGAATAAAAAATTGCTGTCGTCAGGAAATTTAAATTCCTTGACCTTATGTTCAATGATGACTTAAACTGGACAGCTCATATTGACTATACATGTAAAAAGGTATCGAGAAACATAGGAATCATCAATCATATTAAAAATTCGACAAACAAAAGAACCCTTTATATCTTGTACTACTCGATGATCTTTCCATATCTGTAATATGGTAACGTTCTTTGGGGAAACACATATCCAACACATTTGAATCCGTTGATGATACTCCAGAAACGTGCGATTCGAGTCACAACCGCATCCAATAAACATGAACATACCCAACCACTTTTCCATAACTTACAAATCTTACCACTACTCCTGTTGAATCAATATTGTTGCGTACTCATGACCCACAAATTTATCTATCACCCATATCGTCTCCCCAAAAAGTTCCAAACCTACTTTTTCAATCAATCGCATATACATCAATACCAAACGCGAACCCGAAAAGTTGACCTTTACAGACCTTTTCATTATTCTAACATTTCTTACTACACCTTTAAAAGCATAGGACCTCGAGAATGGAACAAGTTGCCCCCGAATATAAAGACTATAGACTTCACATCACTTTTCAAATGAAAACTAAAATCATTTCTCATCGATACCTGATTGATTTTCATGCAAAAAATATACTATGGCCCGTGTACTTTGCTTTTGTATATATTATTGGCTTCGCCTGCTACATCTATTCTCGGTTTTTTAATATTCTCATTCTCTAGAGATAGAACAAGCCCACTGGACTTTATTCCCACCGATTCATGTACTGGTTGACAAATGTAACACTTGTTCTTAGATTATTTTACGCTAAACCAACATTCCTATGTACATTTAATAATTGGTGAATAAATCAAATAAAAAATCAAATCACTTTTACGATATCCACTGTGGTATATGAAAAGGTGGGAAATAATTTTATTCTTGATGAAAAAAAATATACAAAAAAATATTAGCAACATCATCATCGGCTAAGACACCAAGCCACTGTGGTAGGCTACCTCTGAAGGGATAAAAACTGCAATGTTTCGCCACTGATTTCGTTCAGAAGTCGACATTAAATTTCCATATAATGAAAAAAAAAGTTTAAAATTCCAATTCTGAATGATGTAGTTTTAACGGCTTTACAAATTTTCGCATTCGATTTCATTCATGACCAGAAAACTCTTCCGTGTAGACACCTGGAATCTGACAATACGTATTATACATATGACATAGTAAAATCTTTGCCATATGTTTTTCAATTACTTCCGAGAACTTTGAAGTATAATTTAAATTTGATCAGAATCTTCGTCCCTGAATTGGAGTTATGACAGGAACAACACAATTTCCCACTTTTTCCATATTTTCTGGCCTAGATGACTTTGACCTTCGTCTGACTTTTGGACATTATTCTCTGCCGTATGAGCCGGTTTTCAACTAACAGTTTGGAACCGGAGATTTTCCATTTTTTTACAGGTAAACTTGACCTTTGACCTTCAAAATAATTACGGTTCTTCTTTGCCTCATGGGCGCTACATACCCCAAGTTTGGAACTATTTCATACCTGAAACTGGAGACTTTACCTTTCTGCAGATTTTCTAGCCCAAGTGACCTTGACCTTTGACCTATTAACATCAAAATAAAAATGGTCCAATGGTACAACCAATCTGTGGTACCGATCCATAACCTGTAACTGGAGATATTGAGCGGACAGACATCCTGATCGCGCTGTGCGACTTCGTCAGTCGATGGACGTATAAAAGCTAATTTCTTGCAAGAGAGAAGTGCTCGACAGTTTTCAATGATGCCGACAAAACATCGTGATATTCCTTCTGCGAAACAAATCTTTATTACTGATGCTAGTTAAATCCGACACAAGAGACACCAAGTTATGCTTCATCAACAACAAACAACAAGGCCAGCCAGACAGATTCCGTACAACTTGGCCAGATACCACTGTGAAAGACAGGCATTTCGACATGAATAAAATCAGGTCAGTGGATCACCGATTCCACCAACCACCTCACTGGGGTATGATAGCACCCAAGCCACCAGTCAGATTTTTTGGACTGAATTCCCTTCCGCGCACCACACCGCCGGAAGTGACATCATATGTAGTAAAATCGATGTTTGCGGAACATTTCGATCACTTTTCAGTTCTGCATAATACCTCTGTTGACCTAGGGTTAAAAAGAATTATCGGGAGATTATTTTCCCTGTTTGTATCTGCAGAGCATACGAAAAGTAGTTCGCTCTTGTGCAAAACTGAAGGAGATGTTCGGATTCAAACTGAGCCGTGCGTACATGGGTTTTTCCCTTGTACGTCATAGCAACATAGTAAAGGTCAACTTCCGCTACTGGCGGCAGAGACATAAGTGGAGTGAGCCTGTGAAACGAAGCATGCGCTGTGGAGAGGTTGTGATTCCACATGCAAGTTGTACCGGTAAATACCGTAACAGTTTAACTAGAGTATAACTGGTCTGCGCAATCCTGAAATTCAGGCTCTTATAAATACATTTTATTCTTTTCTGTTGTATTTCTGCCATAGTCGCAAGTTTTGACCACAATGCCATTACTCACTTGTTCAATTTCAAGTACACGTTACAAATATAATAAGAGTGAATGATGAAAAACAAATGTGGTAGGGAGTAATTTGTATGAAAAATCTCGCATTAAAATGTTTAGCGTAATTCCCCCCAATTAAGAACAAGATGGGGGATATGCGAAGGTGAGCGGCGAACAAACAGAGCGTCTATTGATGCGGTTCAATATTAACGTTTCAACTGTTGATACAATGTATTTTCAAGTTATGGTGATCTCCAGTATATCAATGTTCTTTCGCTGTATTTCAATTTACGACCACGGTGAAATCTGAAAGAGAAACAATTACAGATCGGTTGTAGATCGTCGGAATAGCGAGCCGTTATTTATGTCCTCGGACCAAGGCATCCGTCACACGTTCAACGCGTTATCCATACGGTATACTTTATCTGTACTTTCACCATCTGAATTAACAGAATAACGACTATAACATTTCCCCGCCCCTATTTTTGAACTTTGTACTCCTGCTTTGTTTGGATGTGACCTCTCAAAGAAGATAAAATGTCTCTCGTAATATATTACTATGTGGCTGGATAATCTTCGTCCTATCTGCGGGTGATTTTAGAGATAGGTCAGTCAATCTGCTGGTTTATGGTTCCAAGAAATCACCTTCTCTCAAGTCTCCAAACATGCATCGGCCAGTAGAGGACTATTTTCGAATCGATATTGACAAGACCCATTGCTAGAACTCCCGATGTGTAAATATTAATAATATAATGTTATCAATGACTATCAGATAAAATTAACGTTAAGCCATCTCATGTCACGCTTTTAATACAATCGACAGTGCACCTCCAGGGGTACTCGCTCGCTGCTGGAGGAATGAAAGGCTCCACTTAGAGTCATCAGTCTACCTCACCTTACTTTGTGGTTCCTGGATAATGTCTCAAACTATTGTTTTATAATAAACTGTTTTTCACGGAACATTAGGGATGTTGGTAGCTATTTCCACACAAGAACCATACTCGTAAAAACCATATAGTTTCGCCATTCAAGCAAGTCACTGCTCCTCACAACATGTACACGCGCGTTTTAGGTGAAAGTTCGATAAAATTCATCTAAGAAGAGGTGAACAGTTATTATTTTAGCCGATTACACTAGCTGGCACATCTAAATTAGACTTCCTGACATATCTAAATTAGACTACCTGTCATATCTAAATTAGACTACCTGACATATCTAAATTAGACTTCCTGGCATATCTAAATTAGACTACCTGGCATATCTAAATTAGACTTCCTGGTATATCTAAATTAGACTACCTGGCATATCTAAATTAGACTACCTGGCATATCTAAATTTGACTACCTGGCATATCTAAATCAGGCTACTTGGCATATCTAAATTAGACTACGTGGCATACCTAAATTAGACTACCTGGCATATCTAAATTAGTCTTCCTGGCATATCTAAATTAGACTACCTGGCATATCTAAATTAGACTATCTGGCATATCTAAATTAGACTACCTGGCATATCTAAATTAGACTACCTGGCATATCTAAATTTGACTACCTGGCATATCTAAATCAGACTACTTGGCATATCTAAATTAGACTACGTGGCATACCAGTAGTATACAAGGCGTAAATTGAGTAAATAGCGCTTCACTGCGCATGCGCAAAACTTTGGGTGACGTCACAATGGGGCGTGTGCGCATGCGTGTGTGGGTGGTGGGACAAGATGGCGGCCTGTTTTTGTGTCGTGTGGGTGGTGGGACAAGATGGCGGCCTGTTTTTGTGTCGTGTGGGTGGTGGGACAAGATGGCGGCCTGTTTTTGTGTCGTGTGGGTGGTGGGACAAGATGGCGGCCTGTTTTTTGTGTCGTGTGGGTGGTGGGACAAGATGGCGGCCTGTTTTTTGTGTCGTGTGGGTGGTGGGACAAGATGGCGGCGTGTGGGTGGTGGGACAAGATGGCGGCCTATGTGTGGATGGTGTGAGTGAGTGCAAGAATGTATTCATCCGCGGTGATGCAGTCATGTCTGGCGGTGATTCGGTCTCGGGAAAAAGCTTCCGCGGAGAAAAAGTAGTCCCTAGATAAAATGGTCCGATGGGGTCGAGTGAGGTATCAAAGTGAAGCTTAGGTGAGGGGGCATCTAATGGGCTGGGTGTGGGATTGAAATATCGGCATTGTACGCATGCGCGGTGGCCGAAGGTTATGAAAATAGCCTTTTGGAGCTAGGGGATTGACTACTGGTCCAGTGGGGTCGAGTGAGGTATCAATGTGAAGCATTCATGAAGGGGCATCTAATGGGCTGGGTGTGGGGTTGAAATATCGGCATTCTGCGCATGCGCGGTGGCCGAAGGGTATGGAAATAGCCGTGTTGGAGCTAGGGGATTGACTACTGGTCCAGTGGGGTCGAGTGAGGTATCAATGTGAAGCTTAGGTGAGGGGGCATGTAATGGGCTGGGTGTGGGACGGCTGTGGGTGGTGGGAGAAGATGGCGGCTGTGGGTGGTGGGACAAGATGGCGGCTGTGGGTGGTGGGACAAGATGGCGGCTGTGGGTGGTGGGACAAGATGGCGGCTGTGGGTGGTGGGACAAGATGGCGGCTGGGTGGTGGGACAAGATGGCGGCCGGGTGGTGGACAAGATGGCGGGCTGTGGGTGGTGGGACAAGATGGCGGCTGTGGTGGTGGGACAAGATGGCGGCTGTGGGTGGTGGGACAAGATGGCGGGCTGTGGGTGGTGGGACAAGATGGCGGCGCGTGGGTGGTGGGACAAGATGGCGGCGTGTGGGTGGTGGGACAAGATGGCGGCGTGTGGGTGGTGGGACAAGATGGCGGCGTGTGGGTGGTGGGACAAGATGGCGGCGTGTGGGTGGTGGGACAAGATGGCGGCGTGTGGGTGGTGGGACAAGATGGCGTTGTGTGGGTGGTGGGACAAGATGGCGGCGTGTGGGTGGTGGGACAAGATGGCGGCGTGTGGGTGGTGGGACAAGATGGCGGATTATAGAAAAACGTATAAAAGGAGTCGATTTTTAGGGTAGGGAGTATTCATTGCACTACTTTTGCGGAGCACTGTGACTTACCTGACCTGACCAGCCAATCAGAAGCGAGTATTTTGACCTCGTCTGCCTGTATGGAATGCATGTACCGACTTGTCTCTGGGTTTTTCCATCACGGTTGTGCAGGTGTATGACGCCTCCGGTCTGCGTGAATCGGGCGTGACCTGGGACTATGGGATGCATGTACTCACTTGGGTGGTGGGACAAGATGGCGGCTGTGGGTGGTGGGACAAGATGGCGGGCTGTGGGTGGTGGGACAAGATGGCGGCTGTGGGTGGTGGGACAAGATGGCGGTTGTGGGTGGTGGGACAAGATGGCGGTTGTGGGTGGTGGGACAAGATGGCGGCTGTGGGTGGTGGGACAAGATGGCGGATTATAGAAAAACGTATAAAAGGAGTCGATTTTTAGGGTAGGGAGTATTCATTGCACTACTTTTGCGGAGCACTGTGACTTACCTGACCTGACCAGCCAATCAGAAGCGAGTATTTTGACCTCGTCTGCCTGTATGGAATGCATGTACTGACTTGGTTCTGGGTTTTTTCCTTCACGGTTGTGCGCAGGTGTATGACGTCACTTCCGGTCTGCGTGAATCGGGCGTGACCTGGGACTATGGGATGCATGTACTCACTTGGTTCTGGGTATTTGTCATCACGGGGAGGTCACGTGATCAGTACAAGGTCATATCCATTTTTTTTCCATCACGGTTGTGCGCAGGTGTATGACGTCACTTCCGGTCTGCGTGAATCGGGCGTGACCTGGAAAAAGGATTGATCTGTAATCTGTGTTGTTGTTGTTGTTGTTGTTGCTCCTTTTTTTTTGGACTAACCCATCAGAATAGTACGTATCACGGACTACACCCGTAGAGCTACATCTGGTCTATAAAACACGTCCCTCTGGATCCCACACCTTCATTTCTACAGAGCCATGGCGGAGATCCAGCCCCATGCGACTCGCATTTTACAGTATGCCACCGTGGTGAATTCATTCACGGGTTACCGAGCAGTGGTCCGGTCCATGTTTGCAGATGGCGACGACAACGAGGGACGACGCCAGATCCTGAACGAGTTCACAGAAGCGGTCCTCCACAGAGTGCACTCGATGGAGAGGCGTGCCATCACTCACCACTACTGGACTATGACAGCCATCCTTGATGCTCGCGCTATGGACCAGGAGCGCTCACGCCGGAACCAGCGCCGGCTGGTTGGCCTCATACTAGTCTGTGCCCTATTCACCCTGGCGCTGTGGTATTGACACTATAAATACAGGGGATGAGACAGAGTGTGTGTCATTCTCCCTTCGACATTTACAGCAAGCATGTCACTACGCGCCATCCTGCCTCTTACACCCAGTGTGGGGTTATACATTTATCAAGATAAAGTCACGCTGGTGAAAGACGATCAAGCTATTTACTGGACGCCCGCTGAGAGGCTATCGAATCCGGTGACACTACAGCGTGATGGGTGGACTAAGTTTAAACGGGTGTTGAGCGGTGAGTTGGACGGAGACCTCATCCACCTGGACAACGCCATCTACGTATATTCCGTACCACCCGTCCACATACGTCTGGGTCCCTACCAAGAGCCTACGCGAAGTATCAGCCTAACTTCCTCTGTGTGGTCAGCCTTGGAGAAAATAGTGCCTATTGTGGACCAGTTATTTACACCGGACGACCGATCACCCGACCAATTAGCGTGGGTTCGTGCTATGGAAGACGCGGCGGCTGAACCCCATGAACAACTACATGAACCCGACGACGATGCCATTGATTACCCCGCTAGACTCAGTCAGCCCAATGACATGACCACCTGATCCTTTGATCTCACGGGGTTCTCCCTATAAATACGAGAGACAGTGAAATCTGGTACCATTCACGTACTGACCATGACGGAGCATATAGTACTGGCGTATTTCAGCTTGACCCCCGAGGTTTTCCTGCACGTGTATGCGGATAAGGTCGATATCATGGAGGAGGTGGTGGAGACACGGACCCTACACAACCGTGCCCGGCTCACATTCGTCTGTCCCGGGAGGGCTGGACCAAATTCAAACGGGTGTTGTCTGGTGAACTGGACGGCGACCTCATCCACTTGTGTCACGATGTGTACATTCGACGCGGCCCTTTCTTTGCTCAATTGGCTCGGCTAGAGGGAGGTACAGTGCATTTTACCCTTCACCCTGATCTATGGTCTGCATTGGAAGATGCCGTGGTGGATGTGGATGAAGTGCTTATCAAGCGGTCATCAGACGAGTTGGACTGGTCATTGACCATGGCTACTGTGGAAGTCCACGAAGAAAATCAGAAAGAAACTCAGGCCCAAGATATACCCGTTATAAATAAACGATAGAGCCAGGGTCCATCATCATTTTGTCACCATGAAGCGATGGGAGAAGGTGTTGGATAACTTATACTACAGTCCCGACAGTCCGGCGGCCTATAGTGCATTGTCGGCTCTCTATCGAGCGGCCAAACCCCAGGGGGTACAACGTGCCCAAGTCCGAGATTGGTTAAGAAGACAAGACACCTATACCTTACATCGATTTGTCCGTCGCCATTTTCTACGGAACCGGGTCATCGTGGGAGGAATAGATGCCCAGTGGCAAGCGGATTTGGTCGATATGAGCGCCTTTGCCAAACACAACGATGAGAATCGGTATATCTTGACGTGCATCGATATCCAATCCAAGTATGCGTGGGTGGTACCCATCCGGACGAAAACGGGAGCAAATCTCATAGCGGCGTTCAAAGACATCTTCAAGACCGGGCGCAAACCTTTGTATTTGCAAACCGACGAAGGCACGGAATTCCTCAACAGACCGTTCCAAGCCTTTCTCAAGAAACAGAAGGTGTTTTTCTTCCATACGTACAACGAGACCGAGGCTTCCGTGGTGGAGAGGTTCAACAGGACATTCAAAGGCCGCATGTATAAATATTTCACCTATAAGAATACAAGGCGGCACATCGATGTTCTCCCGAAACTGGTGAGGGGTTACAATCGAGCCTATCATCGAAGTATAGAGAGAGCCCCCATTACCGTGACCCAACGCAATGAAGCCCAAGTCCGGCGTGTCTTTGTACCCCAGGCCATCGCAGCGAACGACGAAGGCGGTGTACAAGGTCAGTAAAGTCAAGGGCAAGTTCGAGAAAAGTTACTTGCCCAACTGGAGCGATGAGCACTTCCTGATTAAACGGCGCCTACCCCGACAGCGGCGAGTCTATGAACTGGAAGATCTCCAAGGGGAAACGTTGCTGGGGACGTTTTACGACACGGAATTACAGCCTGTTGTAAAAAAACAGCAAGACTACTACACGGTGGAGCAGATTTTGAAAACGGAACGTCGACGTGGCAAACTGTTTCATTTCGTAAAATGGCAAGGCTGGCCCAGTTCCTTCAATTTCTGGGTCGCTGCCAACCAGGTGAAACGACTATAAAGCCAGACACCGCTGCCGTCCTCCTTCATTCCACGTCCGACCACAGTGCTATGGACCAACAGCAGCTGCCTCCGAAGACAGCGTCTCGCAAAACGCGCAAAGCGCAAGTGGTCTTTGGGGTGCTATTGCTAACCCCGCTGAGTGTGTTGTACGGAGGTGTGTTTTACGACGTAGCCTATGTCAGTACGTTACTTAACCAACTGAGAACACCAGCCATCAGTGAAACGGGTCTACAGAGAGCACCAGTCGTATCGAGCCCAGTCACCACCACCACCATCACACCCCGCGTACAAGCCACGTCGAGCTCTACACTTACACCAAGTACGCCCACTACGTTTGAACACCTACCGGATTTCATCCCTCACAGTGAACCGACCACCCACGTTGTACTCACCCCCAGCACCATCTCTGAACGTGAACAGACAACGACGACCGACGTTGTACCCACCACCACTCCAGTTCACTCGTACGAAATTTACAAGAGCGGGTTACCACGACAACGGATACACCTCGAACCATGGACCCTGGGTGGCAGCATCTCTTCACTTGCGTCATCGCAGGACCGACGGGCTCCGGCAAAACGCACTTCGTCAGGAAGCTCCTCGAACACGCCGACAGCATGATCACTCCACCCATTGCCAGAGTCGTGTGGTGTTACGGAGAATGGCAGGAAGCGTATGCAGCAATGCCCCACACCACGTTCGTGGAAGGCCTACCCAACCTGGCCGATTTGGAACCCGACACCTTGGTGGTTCTGGATGATCTCATGGCGGAGACGGATGCACGGGTCACCCAACTCTTTACCAAAGGCAGCCATCATCGACGGATCAGCATCATCTACATTGTGCAGAATCTGTTCAGTAAAACAAAGAACATCGGAATATCAGCTTAAATGCCCACTACCTGGTGGTCTTCAAAAACCCGAGAGATACCACTCAACTGCTGCACCTGGCGAGACAGATATATCCCGGCCGCACACCGTTTGCGTTGGAAGCCTTTAAAGATGCCACAACCCCTCAGCACGGGTATATGCTGTTCGACCTCAAGCAAGCCACCCCGACCACCTTCGACTACGGACCGGCATCTTTCCCGGAGAGACCCACCACGTGTACATGCAAAAATAATGTAAACACACCCACAGTGGCGCCCTCAGCTGGGGTCTGTGTGTTTGATGATGGGAAATAATAAAAAGAATGAATACCACAGCAGGGTTGACTTTGTCTGTGAGGTGGATAAAAAGGGCAGAGTTGTGGGTTCTAGCATTAGTTGTACAGGATGTCTGCGCGAGTACGAAAGCACGCTCCCACGCTCCGTGTATTGAAGACGGCCCCACCCGAGTTAGTCCGAACCATTGTACGCGGTGCGGACCCTGACCTTGTACGCTGTCTGTGCGAGATCGGGTACAACCTGTTAAAAGGCAACGCACCACTGACTCCGGCTCAGAAGACCAAGTTGGCCAAGCATAAGACAGGTCTCCGAACCCTAGTCCACAAGCGGGTCCCTCAAACACAAAAAAAAGGTGTTACAGAAAGGCGGCTTTCTCGGGGCCATCTTAGCACCGTTGGCCGCTTCCGTGTTGGGTCCAGTATTGGGTGGACTCTTCGGCCGACAATGAACCACACGAAAAAAATGGTCCTCGTCGAACCACGGTTCCTGCAAAACCTCCAATCACCCTACCCTGTCCCACCTACGGTGAAGACCATAAACAGCCTCGATGGAGAGATGCAACAGATCTACAGAGACCGGGGTTAAGCGACAGTGAGAAAGTACAACGGTACAATGAGACGCTTCAACGGTACATGACGTTCATGGACCAATACAAACCCTGTCTACCCCAGCAACAGCACCACCACCACCACCACCACCACCACCACCACCACCACGTGACAGACCGCTGACCTCAGCACCGTTCCAACAGCCGCCATTACCAGGGGTAGCCCCCACAGCCCCACACTGTGTGGAAGACGAAGTGCTGAAGAGTGTACCTGCATCGTTCAAGAAACAAGCTGGCCTGGTATTACAACGGATGAAACAGAATCCTAACATGACTTGGAATGATAAAGGCGAACTCCTGGTACAGAATCAGGTGGTCCCCGGCACCCACATGATGGATTTAGTGAATGATCTGATGCGTCAACGCAGATCGCACACCGATCCTCGAGGATGGAAGGTCTTCGCTCAAGGCTTGAAAGACATGCATGTACCACAGGAATTGGTGGGGAACCCCCACCGCTGGGCCTTTATGCAGCAAACCCAGCAATCGCCGAGTCGTGCACCACGACTCTCACCACAACCTTCTTGGGAAGCCGACTGGGAACCGGAGGCACCCCCCAAAACTCCACCACCATCACAACGGGCACCTTCTTTTCAGACCTTTAAAAAACCACCCTCGATCAGGACACCCCACATCTCCAGAGCCGTGACACGTAGCAAGTCAACGCGACGGACACGACGCCGCACACAACCGCCCAAGGCCTGGAAGACCTATTAAAACCAACAGCAGCAGCAGGACAGCTCAGTCGCCATGTTTTACCTGACCCTACCCAGTAACAGTTCGCTGGATGTGTTTCCTGACAACACCGTGGCCAAGTACGTCACCCAGTTACCACAACCGTTACATTTAGCTGGACGCTGGGAATGTGCCCTCGTGGATATCCAATACCCTTACTCGTGGTACAACGTGCGAGCCAATGAAGTGTGGTACGAGGTGACCTACGAAGGCAAAAACACCCGACCCACCCTGCCCGAAGGCCAATACGATACCCCCAAAGAGTTCATGGGTGGGCTGTCAAGACTGATGCATTATAAGGCGCTACGGGGGGTGACGGATAGTGCAACACGCCTGATAGCCTTGCGCTTCAAGAAAAACGTGTTCTTCGATGTCAACGTACACAACGACAAGGCACAGCTTACCGTCACCGATACCGTGAATGTGAAACTCAGTCCTACACTACAGCAAATGCTGGGTTTCGATCTACAGACGTTCGCTGGTCCCTCCCAACACCATGGCGAGATGCCGATGGATATGAAGTCGGGTATGTACGGACTCTTACGTCTACTCGGACGTGGTGGACAACCACATCGTGGGCGATATCAACACACCTCTGTTACGGGT